>JAECUM010006755.1:0-26967 GCA_016617855.1 Megalonaias nervosa | reverse complement strand
ACTATCCACACAGAAGGGAAGAGAAAAGAAACACACACTCTACTATCCACACAGAGGGGAAGAGAAAAAACACACACTCTACTATCCACACAAACGGACGCGAACGCATTCAAACACACAGATACACATATACCAGTAAAGGAGTGAGTATTTATAGTCACACTACTCCACTGTAATGGAGCAAATGTTTCTGTCGATCTCGGTAGAACACATTTAGTTGGACACGTGTACGATTAATTAGATTTATGGAGTTCTGCGCACGTTTAAATTGCCATAATGCACGGATTGGTACAGTCTCTGTCACGAGTTTAGCGACTTTTGATTAAGGCTACGTTTGTTTAAACTGACCGGGAAAGGGGTCAAATTCTGATCGTTATGGAAAACAGTCATTTCTGAAAGTTACCAGGAATCAGTTGGGTAATCAAGGTTTGTCAGACGAAGTACATGGTTTCAGCAAGTTCGGGCGGGAAAACGTATTTCATTCCGATTTGTCACGCTGTGAAGGGGGCGTGGTTTCACATGAAAAACTCTCAGTTTAAATGTGCAAAATAGCAAAATTGAAATCAGCCTACGCTTTTTTCTGTGAGAGAACAAATGTAAAATAGACTCCGAGTGGGTTAAGAAGTAACCTCACTCGTAGAAATCATCCAGGGGAAACAATTGTCTGGAAAAATTGACAGACACGTTCTGGAAGTGAGAGCTTGGAAAAACAAGGTATTTGCAACAATCTTATGTAATTCATTGATACTACTATGATGCTTTGTCGATTTATTTGCTTGTATTTGCATAGATTTATTTGTTAAAGTTCGTAGATTTAATTTCTTGATATGATATACCTGTGTTGAGTTCGTTTATATGAGTCCGCACAATGATATTTTTCTTTATATAAACATTGACGACTTGTTTGAACGTATAGTCTCGTTTATTATAGGAAATTATGTATCTAGAATTTCATGCCTTATTTTAGTTGAGATGCGAGAATCCGTGAGAATTCTCCGATCTATATATGAGTTCACGTATGATAACCACTTGATTGTTGTTATAAATACAGTAGCAAGGAATTTCATTCATTTGTGTAATTGAGACTAGTCTGGAAATAATGTCTCAGTGGGATGTTGAAATAGCCATTTAGTTGACCTTAATTTTGTGAAACTAGGTTGTTACGGTCTGTCATGGCCAGTTAGACTAGATAGCCGTAGAATCTGTTTGAAATTTGGATAGAATTTATCTGACTTAACGAGAGGGGGAAGGTATTGATCTATTCCCCCAGTATAATGTGACGGAAGATTTAGGTTACTTATTCTTGTTATTTTGGAAGGACGAGATAGCTCTACGCTCTGCGCTCTACGATCTACGTTCTACGTATTGCGTATTAAGAACCCAAAGTGGACAAAGTTGGAAAGGGCAAAAGAGGCGAGAAAACCTGTGAATTTGGCAAAGGGAGTCAAAAGTGAAGAAGACCCAGACTTACCGGCACAAGGAAGTCAAAGTGGAGAAGGCCCAGACTTACCGGAACAAGGAAGTCAAAAGGGAGAGTCGCTGTTGAATTTGGACTGAATCAAGACCATCAGGTTATGAAACTGTACAAGGCATTGTTTTCGATATATTTCACTGGATCTAATGATGATTTAAAGTCTATCGCTTAACAGATTGGCTATTGGTATCATCATTTCTTTGTATTTGAAAATTCGTTGAATAATTTAGTTCAAAAAGAAAGAAGTGTATCTTTCAATCGTAAAGTATTATTACCTTTGTTTATGAACTTTATTGTTAGAAATTTTGATTAAATATTGTCTTTATTTGTAACGGGGGCTCGTGTCATTGTGTTCTATATACCTGCTCAGCTCTTTATCTACTCCACCTGTAAATTTCTCAATTTCTATTGATATTTACTCGTCCCGGGCAAATTACACCGTCGGCGATCACCTCTAGATAACGATAACCAAAACCCAGGACACCCACCCCGACAAAGCTGGGAGGGGAATATCTGACATCCACATTCACACAAATTGGCAATTCGATTAGTATCTCTTTTCTAGAGTGTTGGGGTAACCCTGAAAAGGGCTGTTTTTGTTGACGGGGAGTGATGGCAATCTTTAATTGTCTAAGATTGCGTCCCCGTCTGGCGGCAGGCTTTCCTACAGGATACGGTCTGCTTCTGCGGAAAGAGAAGGAGAACTCTTTCGTGTCTACTAGGCAGTCGACAAAACTTCTATCTGGTTCTTGTTGCTGTTGCTGCTGCTGCTGTTGTTGCTGTTCTCTCTGCTGCTTCAGGTCTTCGGTCACTTTTAACATCCTGACATTCTCTATGTCTTCAGGCTTCGGTATGAGATTATGCCTGACACGATGTAAATTTACATAAGCTTCGTTCAGCATGGCTGGTGTTGAGGAAACCTTCGTAGGTGAACGAGTCAACCATGGATGGCCAGACTAGAGACTACACTGCGGACGCGATAGAAAACATCCCTACGTGGGTTTTTGTTGGGTCGGAACGCTATGATAGCTAATGTCATGGTGAGGGATAGAGAGAAGTCAAAGAGCATATATTCACAGAGTTTTTTTAAAACAAAAGACTGACACATTTGTTTTCAAAACACAACATTTTTTATTCAACAAACACCTAACAACTAACAAATTCATATAACATTAAACAATCTTTTTTTGAAAAGGTTTACAACGTTGTGAAATCATGTTAGATTTCCACTGATGGAAGTCATGAGGCCATTGATGTACACTACGTTCCCTAGCTAAAGACAAGAAATAGCCATAACGGTCGCAAAACCATCGATCTACTTTCTCATCGTTTCTAGAAGAGTCACGATCAAAATAAGTCACTAAATGTTCTAAAGGATATCCAAGACTGCGTTGATGAAGAAAATACACACAATATTGTCCACACACCATGGAATCTGTGCCTTGTAGTTTCAGATGATTGAATCGTGTCGACTGGACATTTGTTCTCATAAATTCGATGATGTCGTCTTCCAAAGGGGTAATCCATACAAATCAAAATACTCCACACAACCGTCTTTAGGGAAGTAGACGGCTACCCTGTGGGTTCCTGGGAGATGACTGTCGTCCGTGTTGATGACATAAGCTTGATGGTCTTGAGGTTTGCGATGAGGCAGGTCATCTTTAACACACACGACATGATTCCAAGAAACAGTGTACGAACTATTGTTCAAAAGGTAATAAAGTTCTCAGGTATCCATTTTTTTTTTTTTTTTTGTTTTGTTGGGTTTTTTTCCACAGGTAATGATAAGTCATCAATTCAATTCTGACTTTTTGCTTAAAAATGTCTGACAAGTAACCGTTTCTTTGCTTCGTCTGCGCACTCTGAGCTAAGAAAGCTTCGATGCGACGGATCTCCAGAGTAGTCAATGGAGGGTAGGAATGAGCCTTTATACCACTCATGAGACTCCAGGCATCCTCCAAATACTCATCTAATTTTTCTTCTTGACTCATCATCAGACATTTATCGTGTTCAGTTTGACTGGGATGATCGTTTTGACATCCATAACAATCTTTCTTGACCAATTCCGTAATTTTATCCGACAGGTGTTTGGCAAAACAGGACACTAAATGTCGTTCTTGTTCTGGCCATCTGGACGTGAC
The DNA here is from genome assembly GCA_016617855.1 of Megalonaias nervosa. Classification (NCBI taxonomy): domain Eukaryota; kingdom Metazoa; phylum Mollusca; class Bivalvia; order Unionida; family Unionidae; genus Megalonaias; species Megalonaias nervosa. The sequence goes on along the minus strand of JAECUM010006755.1, from coordinate 23,352 downwards.
CGCCACGTTCTCTTCGTCTTTGTCATGGGGTTCTGCTTCCACGGTGTTCTCCTATTCCATTTCCGAAGATTATCCACTGTTAAAAGAGGGATAAGAGTCTTCCATAGTTTTTGATAGTCTAGAATGACTTCTCTCAAACTGTTGATTTCTATGGTATTATCGAATTGGGCATACTAGCGGACGTTCGCCGTCTCGATGAGAGCTTCTGCATACTGAAGATCCACACGCAGGGTGGAAATATTTGGGTAACTGTCCTTGGAACAGATGATCTTCGATCTTGGATCGGAGTCCATCAGCAATGGTGAACGTTTTCACTTCTACGTATCGGATACTTGGCGGTCGTTCTGCTCAATGTTTGACTGATGTCGTTTCCCGCTTTAGGTAACACTTCTACGCGACGCACGTAAAGTCTGTCTTCTTGGATGATAGTTTTGTACTCGTTGCATGAGCCATCAAATGGAAAGCGACAATGCTGAAATTCAGTCTCAGGCGGATATCCACCTCGTTGATCAAATACTTGTCTTGCAACCACATGTCCAAATGCAAACTATTTTCTTTTGACGGTCGTTAAAGCCCACATTGTGAGGATCGTCATCTGCTGTCAGGGTTGTGTCGTTAAACTTGTCTGTCCTCACCTACGGTGTCAGGTTTCCAAACCACGCAAGCATCCAGATGAGTGTTCTTGGCCTCTTTTCCGTACGTCAAGAGATTTTCTAGGTACGCTCTGTAAAGGTAAGTATCCATGCTACTGCTGACCAGTTTGTTATTCAAGTACAAATCCACTTCGCCGAATAAGGAATGCATGAAATTGTTGGCGGGAGCTACTCTGGCATCGGCTCCCGGATTGGTGTTGTCGGTTTTGATCAGTTTCAGTTTCAGCTACAAGTAACTGCCATTCAGATGGATGTAATCGTCGGGCTGTTCTTTGATTTCAAACTCGATGGGAGCTGAATTCGTCAAAGAGGAGACGGGATGAAATTCTACCCATTGGGATTCTTGCATCGTCATCATGATGGGTGGCATGGCAAACAGATCCAGATCCGACTTGGAACAGGCGCAAGACTCTCGGTGCAACATTTTTCTTTCTTTCTCTCTGCTTGTGATTTAATAAATCAAAAACGTCTAAATCTCGGACGGTTGTTTTTTTTTCTTTGTCTGTATAGCTCTGGGGGTGTTAAGCCCTCTGAAGGGGTGTTTTGGTCGTCTTTTTCTGCCTTGTCCTTGCTGTGGCGTCAGGGAAGTAGGAATGCCTGACTCGGCAGCGTCCGGGGCATTTATAAGGGTTTCTCGTCGGCCCAAAATGTCTTTGCCCGTTTGAAGCAAGACCTTTTTGCCTGCTCTCAAGAAAGCTTCTTTGGGATTTTGTTTCTCAATGATGACAGTTTGGAGAAATTCTTTGCCGTACGTCAACGCGGCATCTTTCAAGATTTGCAATCCCCGTGTCACAATCGGTTTTAAAACGGGAGCCACTAAACGAAAAGTCGATTTCAACATTTCTCCTAAACCATGTCCTCGTTGTCGAACGACTCCTTGGTACACAGGATATATGACTTACAAGGGGTAAGTGTAATCGTTTTCGAAAATGGAGTTTCACTGTGACTTTCCCTTTGGTGAATGGAGTATTTTGTTCCAGATGTCCTTTTATAGTAATGTTGACAGTGTCGAAATGCGACTTGCTGACGGGCAAATAGTGAAGATGTACAAATTCGCGGTGAACGTGATAGGTGTTTCCACCTTCCTCGTCAGCGTTCGTGGCAGAGTCCACTTTGAAAGGAATGACACGCAGTAACGGTATGGAGGTGTGTCCCACCACGTTGTACTCCACCATATCGGAGTACTCAAAGATCAAATTCAGTCCTTGGTTCATTTCCACAGGGAATCAAAAATATTTCGCAAAATCCAAGTTGCCGGTAATGGCTGGTATTTCGTTTTTAATCTTGATCACCTTGGGGTCTCCACCCAAAATGTTATACAATTCAGGACAAAATGTAATGGCCAATACTTTGTCCTCTGAAAATTTGATCAGGAAGCCACGAGCTATTTTATGCTACTCGAGGGTGACACTTTTTCTGGCTTTCTCCAAGGCTTTGCCAATCACGGCATTGAACCTGTCAGCAATCGTGTGCACCAAATGTTGACCGCTAAAATAATAGCCTGGGGCAATTTTTAACCGATAGGTGGCCCTTTTAGTTTTGGGACCTTGTGTTTTTATAGTCACCTGTATTGGTGCGTTCATCCAAGTTTTGTTGCACTTGCTCGTCATGAACTTCCACAGTAAAGGTGTTTTGATTTGAAATGATGTTTTTGATTTGTGTAGGGTGAATCATTTCGACTAAAGCCACTTCCCAATGGGCTTCGTGATCCATTTGGATGGCCTGAGGTAATTTGGTCGTGTAACAGCACAAGGTGTTTTTGGGAAACACCTCCATGGAACTTACACTGGGTAACGTTAAGGAAATTGGTTAATCATAATTCCAGAGTTCTACTCTCCGAGGGGACGCTGGAGATCAGAGGAATGTCTAAAAGAGGATTGTTGTGGTGGTTATGGTGACTGTTGGGAGGGGTACTGACGTTGGACGCAAGGCTCCCGTTGTTCCCTTTAGAAGAACATTTCAGGGAAGGATTTGGAACAAGGTAACTAATGCAACTGCTGAGTAAAATGGTCCACAATTGTTTGTCTCCTTGTTGCAAACTCAGATTGGCAATGGCAGCACCGATGACACAATACACCACAAAGATTTGCAGAAAAAGACGATTTGCGTTTTAGGCACACGTTCTCGACACCATACCCACAAGGGTTGCTTTTGTAGATCTTCCAGAGGAGATGTGGGGGAAGGAGTGGTCACTGTAGTAGTAGCGGTTGAAGCTGTGTTGAAGGGCATGATGGTCACTTCTTTTTATAGTCGATGATTTGCGAAGCGTCGATCCAAGAGTCAAATCTCGGTGGATATCCTTTTCAATGTACTTTGACTTCTTTGACACGACGTTTTCCCACTTTTCGGGTTCTTCGATGGAGAATGCTTTCGATCTCGTACCCTTCGTATTCTTTTTTGGTCACTCGTTGTAACTCGGGCAAGTAAAACGTTCCTTTTAACACTTCCTCGTTCATGTCTTCCGATTTATATAGGGCAGATTGACGGTCAGGCACTCGTTCAGTGACACGAAACAATTCGGTGGTCCTCTTGGGTAAGTAACCTTTGTCGAAAGTGCGTTTGGTTTTGCTATTGCGCACCCAATCTCCAACTGCCAACACGCCACCTTTCATGCTTACAGTCACCGTCGGGAACGTACCAAACAGGCGCTCGAAGACGGTCACTTCGATGTCGGGAGTCACTTCTTGGGGGGCACGTCCGATGCTCCGATGGTAAGATTGGTTGTACGATTGGACGAGGTGCGGTAAGACGTCGATGTACTTGAGAGTGTGTTGATGCGTATAAATATTTCCACATGCGTTCTTTCAAGGTACGTTGAAAACGTTCCACGATGCGGGCTTTGGTTTCGGGATTCTCGGTGGTGAAAAATGAATGTCACGTTTTCTTAAGTTCTTTTTGGAAAGTTTGGTTCAGAAATTCGGTGCCTTTGTCGGTTTGCCATCGAAGAAGGTGACACCAGTTGGAGGGCTCGCACTAACTCACTGCTCGATTTGAAAGTCAGTGGCAAAACCCAAGCAAATTTGGAAAAGACTTCGATGACACAAAACAAATATTTGTAGTCACGGTTGTAGTTGGCTAAATGAGAGACATCGGCTAAATCGGCTTCCCATTGATGATTGATACCCTCCACTCGGGTGCGACTTCTGGAAAATTTTCGTCGAATGGGTTTGTGTAAGGTGTACGTGGCTTGATCTTGTAACCATTGTTGCACTTGAGGTAAGCGGACACTTTTCAGTCGAGTTTTGGCAGCACGATACAATTTCTGAAGTCCTCCGTAACCTGCAAGATGGGATGGATCGTAGTAAATGCTGGCTAACACCTTCTCCATCTTTGAACATGTTATCCACTCTTCACTGATGCTACTCTGGATGGAACGAGGGGGTGGTTTAGAAACGGCTTTACGTGTCCGATGTGCCACGGGAGTAGAAGTCGAGGGTAGTGGTGGTGGTGGTGGTGGTAATGGGATGGCTTTGGTCTTGTTTTCTTTTTCCACATCTGGTTTCCGTTCTTTCTTTTTGACTTCTGTCGAAGGAGGAGTGGACATCATCTTTTTAACCCATACTTGAAGTTCTTCTCGTTGGGGTGTAGGGGATGGGGTCAACAAGGACACTGCAATCTTACTAGGGATGGAAGCTGCTGACGGTGTTTGAAAGACTTCTCGTGCCTCTTCCTCCTCACGCATCCGTGGGGCTGCGACTGTCTTGACCGCTGAGGGTGGTGGTGGTGGTGTTGATGGACTTTTCAACAGAGTCTTAAAATATTTCAGAGTTGATTGCGCTGTTTCGAAGCTTTCTGGTGAAAGAGTTGCAGTCGTTGCAACAGTTAACCGTACCGTTGCGATATTTCCGTTTCTGACAAATCGCTGCGATCCATCAACGATTGCAATTCGTGTTGTAACTGGGACATCTCCGTTAAATGAGGATTGGGAGGTAAGTGCTGGGTCCGTTGTTCTTGCCAACGATGGTATTCCATCCATCGTTTGTAAGGTACTAAAGTCTGTTTTCGTTCTTCCATCGGATTTCAATGATTATGTCTGAGATCTTTTGATTCCAGAGGTCCCTTTTATCTTCGTCACCCTTTTATCTTGGAGCTATGGCGGGTAAAACAGTTCCCAACATACCCAACAAAGGTGCCGCTATTATTTTTGTAGGAAGTGGCAATAGGGGTAAAATTCCTCCGCGTTGTACCAACATCTTTTTGTTTTGACGAATTTGTATTTTCTTTTGGACCATTTGGCGAAGAACGTGTCGATGTTTTGCTAAGCATTCTTTCTGATGTTTAGACAAAGGTATCGATCCTTTCAAGACATTCAACGTTCGCTCACGGTATCGATGACGTCTTTGAATGAGTTTTTGTTTCTTCGCATGGGTGGAGGGGCTTTGGACAGGACGGAAAACATATCCCAATGTTTGACTAAACCAGGAGGCAGTTTTTCTTTCCTTTGGGGGTAGAGGAAGGATGTCTCTTGCGGGGTGACATCTTTGTTAGATGGTTGTTTGTTTCCGGAGCACACACCAAAAATGCACTAAGGTCGATGACTTGGCACACGATCTTTAATCCTTTTTGGACTATCGCTTCGTCAAAAAGGTGACGATTTGTTTTCCAAAATCGCCAAAGAATCCTCCTCTTTGGTGGCATCTCCTTTTCTTTGGACGAGTGTGTCTTTTCTGGGGGGTGACGTCGATGTTTGGCGAAGCTCTTTTTCGGATGACATGACTGTCCTTTTCTTTTTCTTTTTCCTTTCTGGACAGAAGAACGACGATGGTGACGGTGTGCACCTCTTCGACGGGGCATCTTTTGGCGTTAAGGAGCACAGACAAAAATACACTGAAGTCCATGGCTTGACACGCGTCCTTTAATCTTATTTTTTTAGTTTTGATAAAAGTTTTTGTTCAAACATTTTAACCATATTTTCTATATCGCCAAAATATCTTCCCCTTTGTTTGCTTCTCCTTTTCTGGGGGTGACGTTGATGCTTGGCTAAGCGTTTTTTCGGATGACGTGACTGCCCTTTTCTTTTTCCTTCTGGACAGGAGAACGGCGATGGAGCGCACTTCTATGAGATACATCTTTTTGGTTCAGGAGAAAAAAAAATACATTGACGTCCATGGCGTGACACGCGTCCTTTTATCTTATTTGTCTGATAAAGTTTGACAAAAAGATCCTCCCGTTTGGTGGGTCCTCTTTTTCTTTGGACGACTGCGTCTTTTCTGGGGGTGACGTCGATGCCTGGTTAAGCGGTTTTTCGAATGACGTGACTGTCCTTTTCTTTTTCCTTTTTCTTTCTGCACAGAAGAACGACGATGGTGATGGTGGGCACTTCTTCGAGGGGAGATCTTAGGGTGTTCAGGAGCACAAGACACTGACTCCTCGGGTCATGTTTATACTGGAATGCGCAGCCACTGATTGTCGTCTCGTCGTATCATTTTCATGACAGGAATCACACGTCGTGGAGGGGTTCTCAACGGACTCAATCGGGACAGTTCTTGCTTTGACAAATCCAGTAAACTCTTTAACATGCCCGATCTCTCTTGGATTTTGATTTTAGGGGTAGGTACTTTGTGAGCAGCGGCCACTGCTGATAAAGAGGAAGAGGGTGTCACCGCTGGAGGAGAAGGTCTTGGAGACGCGGGTTTCCAATTTTTCATCAAATTAGGAAAGACACGTGTCAAATCGGGTTTGGCAAGCATCACCAGCAACGGAGAAGTGAAGAAGCTGAAGCTACTGGAGACGCGGTCACCGTTGCGGCAGGTCGTGGCTTGCGAATGTAAGGTTGTGTCCTGGCGGCAAAGCCTCTCTTGCGGGTAAAAGCTGTTTCCTGTGGGCTTTACTTTTTCTTTTTCTGCGGCTGTGACCAGGTCTTGACACTGCTGCTCTTGTTGTACTGGGTACGTCCGGGAGTGGCTTTATTCTTGGGGAGAACTTTGGGAGCATTAGGATCCCATTTAAAGAGGGAACGAATACTGACACCTCCTAGAGAACCGCTACCTCCAGGTTTCAAAATGATTTGCTTTTTGGTTTGAGCGTCGATGCGAGGATCGGCCAGTTGCGTCAAGGCTACTTTGTTTCTCTCAAAAAAAAAAAGTTTGATATTTGATGTGGAATGTGAATGATGCCTTGCAGTAATTGACGTGCTGTCACCGTAAATCATCGTAAGACTTCTGTGAGACTAGCTTCTAAGACATGAGCACGTATTTGTGGATATTTTCGCGACTGATGCCGTACAAGGCACGAATCAATTTGACGGGAAGATGAGATTGATGGGACGTCATGTTGACGCTGTGTGAGAAAGACACAAAGTGACCGAGGTTTTTACAGACCTTTTTTGGTTGTTGTTGTTGTTGTTAAGTCGACGATGGGGACGTGTATATAAATAATCGGGGGTGTTGGGTTTTAAATCGGGAGTGTTGGGTTTTAAATCCACGATTAAATAGGCGTGTGGAGTTTGAGTGGCATCGTCGTACACATGAGTCAGCCGAGGTGTTCTTAACTGTATGGCTAAGACTTGCACTTGCAATTTATCTCTAGGGTTTTTAAACAATACCACGTAATGAACATTGAGACAGATGGTGCGATGGGCTTTACTTTCTTGAAACAAATTGTGGGTGATGGAAATGACACTGGCATTACGATTATGCCCTTTGCTCGTAAACCACTGTTTAATTTCTTCTGCGTCTTCTCCTAACATGTCGTCGAAGATGACTAGATGGGTTTGCCTTCCACAAACACGATGGAATCGCCTTAACTTTCTCGTAGAAGGCTGTACGCCGATTGCCACTCTTTGTACCACCACACGATCCGTTGAGGTGGACGATCGATCAAATGATGTTTATGTTCGATCATAAGTTTTACAAATTCGGTTTTGCTTGAACCGCTAGGTCCGGCAATTAACATGTTAAAGGGAAGACGAAGATACAAGGCCTCCCAATTGGCACGATCTAAGTGTTCGTCGATGACTTTGAAAGTGGATAAGAGGAAGCAGAGGCAGTAGATGTAGCCATAGTAGTACAGGGAATGTCACATTTGACACGAAGAAAGACAAGACAAGAGTTTGTATACTTTTTTCAGGACACGTTTATTGCCATCTTTAATTGTGAACAACACGAAAGACAAAAATACATAAAAGCCAGATGGTTAAGTACATGCATAAAAGACACATCAAAACGATCATAGTGGAATATAAACAAGTCTCTGTACAACATGTTTGGTGACGAAGGTGTGGTGTCCTTGGGACAGTGTGTAATGTTCTTAGAGTCTCTACACTGGGTACAGTGACACAGAGGTCCTCCCGAAATGGCTTTTCGGGGATGTCGATGACGGTCCTGTCCTGTCCTGAAGGGAGTGGTTCTTCTTCTTCTTCTGGCACTGTCACTAACACAGGTTTAAAAGTTACTTTTCCACTTAACGTTGGAAGTCAGGATTACAAATCTTGGGAATAGTGTGCCACTTTCTTTATCATCGAATCCTAAACTTTTCCAGTCACGTACATCTTTCCAGTGAGGGTGTAAGTCACAAGATACACACACATCGTCGTACACATGTTTAGTGCCTAAAAGTTGACGAATCTTGTTTTCCCACAGAGGTGGAGAAGCATCGAAATGAAAACGCAAAGCTTTTAACAGAATGAGTCTCTCGTATACATTTATAGGACCGCTTTCATGTTTTGGATGGTATGTACTGATCGTAAAGAGTCCACATGGAATCGGGTGGTAAACGAAACCCCAGAAAGCAAGTCACTAAGACACACACCACACGTCGACCCCAATTCAATGGACACAGTTCTTGTAAAATGCGATGGTAATCCTCCACCATTTGAATATTGTCATTGATTTGCTTCCACGGAATCTGTTGTATCACGAATGATAAAGGTCGTGGCATGGTAGCCCGTTTTTATACCCTTTTTTGTCGGAGGTAATAAGTACTTTTTGCAAAGAGCTAATCGTACTCCAGTAGCGAATCCAAATTTTTTAGTCGCTTGTTTCACACACCACACACCGCACAGAATTTTTCTCTACAGACAAAATTCGGTAGCGTCAAAGATTTTGGTACTCCTCTAACTCTTCCTCTGGAATTCGTTGTAGTATGGCCACCTTGTAAGTAGAAGGAAGAGTGATAACCAAAGTCTTCTGGTTCTCGTCCAGTTGAACAATGTCTGACCATTGGAACTCTTTCAGATGAATCAATCCTCTTATTTCATTCAGGTACCAGTGGTTTAAACATCGGTGACGTAATGGAAACAAATGTTCTTTGCGTTTCATTTGTATTTTGACCAAAAACTCTTGGTGAATGCGTTCTCTCAACACCACAGGCAAGCCACGAATGTTCTCTTGTAAAATATTCATGAACATGTCAGTCAAAAACTTCTCCTAGAGCGAAAGTGATGGAAATAGTGAGTAATTTCAGGCTACAGCCATTACACGAAACGGTCAAGAATGGTAATAAAATCTTCTGATGTAAACGGTCTAAAGCGGAATATTCGGAAGAACGCACACTTGATCCAGAGAATTCTGACTTGTTTGTTGACTTTTGTCAATTTCCTCTTGTGAATTTCTCGACATGAAAGTTCTTCAGTCACTAATTGAGATTTTCCTCTGGCAAGTCCCTGCCAAATTTCCTTGTAGATCGTCTCTTGCGATTCGTTTGGTAATCTTTGAGTATTATTTTTTAAATGGGGTTTAAATACTTGTCTAGGCGTTGTCCAATGTTTGACTCCTAGCCAAGATGGTTTCATAAACGACATGATATGCCACTTCAATGACTAGGTCCCATTAAAGGTAGGTAGTGACAGTGAGTAGACCATCGAGCACGTTCCAGGTAAGCGCAATTTTTCTGCTCCCACTCCTGAAGTGACATACCGCAACTGAAGCACTTGATTTTATCCCCTTCGCCCAAGTAGATAAATCCCGCTCTGACTAATTCTTCAGGGGTAGGTCCTCCCAGATATTTTGGCCATTTTCCTTGGAAGGTTTGGAATCGACTTTCAAAGTCGCAGTATTCAGGCAATCGCACAAGGAACGAATATTCGTCTTTCACAGGTTCATTTCGACGAGGGTACGCTGAATTCTGCAGGAGTTTACTCAGGGTTGGATGACATCCGTAGGGTGGTAGCCGCATGGTTTCATGATAACATCGACCATGAAAACCAGTAAAGAGTCCGCGATAACGAGTGGCATCGCTTTTGCATTCGTCAGGTTCGACACGCACAGCATCACTCTCCATGGTTGGTATGGTAGTAGTAGTCATAGCAAAGTTCCCATGATGTGATACTGAATCGCTGAGGTCACAGCGTAGGGCATCCCTGCCATCGCAAGGCACAGCATCGCACTCCACTTGAGAATCACCGAACTTAAATGGTATGGTCTGTTTGTTAGCATTCATCTTTCTCGCTTGGTAGTCAAAATGAACTATCGGTCTTGGACGTTGTCCCTTTTTATACTAATTGTAATGATGTCTCGATCTTGTACATCGTTTCTTTTTATGTCTAGTTTTGGAAGTCTTCCTTTTTTCTTCCTGGACAATGGTACTACCTTCTCTAAGGTACCGTCATAACTGAACCGTTGTGTGATGGGTAGAAAGGCCATAGAATGGTAAGGACAGTGCGGAGACCATCGAGTATGTTCCAGAATAGCTGAATCTTTATAGACAACACATCGATCCATACGCAACGTCAGACCACAACTGAAACACTGTATTTCGAATCCCAATCCAGTCTCAGGTCCCAAGTAGATCAATCCTGTTCAGTAGGTAATCCTTCCCAATCCGTGGGCCATTTTTGAAACGTTTCCAATCGACTGGCAAAATTACAATAGTCAGGCAACAGGAAAATGGTATCGTTTGAACATGGAGTTATCAGTTGGTCTCTCACTCGATTCTTGCTGCGTCGAAATCGTCCTTCTTGATGGTAAATATCGTCTTGGAACCATTTTTTTTTAATACCAACGTGTCCGTACGGTAAAGTAAAGTGGTTGGGAAGCCGTACTCGCTTCTGGTACACGATTTGATAGACATTTTCCAAGGGTTGACTGACAATTTGGCGTGTGGGTAAACATACAATCTTGTGAGGTTCATTGGTGGTCACTTCAAAGTTTCGATCCTCTCCAGACTGCAAGGCTTCTTTCAATGCGCCAAAAGTTCAAAACTCGACCGGTGCGATAATTGAGAGTCAATCATTTCACTTTACACTCCGTGTGCACTTCTCCTTGTGGGTCCCGGTATTGGTAGCCGTAATTTTTAGGACACCACTAGCAAAACTTAGAATCTTGTTGTTGGGTTGCTCGTCCGTTCAGGCTCCTAAACGGTCTTCTTCGATGGCAGGGTGAGGTTGACCCAGACGATCTATGTAGATGCAACTGTCCGTGTCAAAATACTATACACGATCTCTTAATTGGTGTAAAGCTTCTTACAATTTTAAGCGAACATGGGTTGCCACGTCTGCTGCAATGATGACATTTCCAAATTTGTCGGCCTCTACAAAGTCCAATTCATCTTCGTAATTGACTAAGATCAAGTCCTCACGAACGACATCCACGTGTTTCATGTATTTAGTTTTGTCGTGAATAATCTGGAAGTATCGGGAAGGTTCTGTCAAATACTCTGCCTTGGGTAAACACGGTCGTTCTGCCATTTTGCCCCACAAACAATTTAACATCACTTTGGCAAACGATCGCCTTTCTTCTTTTTTCTTCAAGTGGTCTAAAGTGATGCCTTCCTGCTTCCAGTATTTCGCTTTGAATTTCTTTTGGTCTTCGGGAGTATAGCACCAGGAAGGATAGCCGCATGGCTTCTTGTTTCAGTTTCAAAAAGGCATCCACGTAGTCTGCGAAAATGCCTTTCTGAGTCTCGTCAACCTTGTGATATTTTTCTGTCTTGGGAAAGTGGTACATTTCATACACTTCTAACAGTTGGTATCCCAAGTCCAGAGCTTTGAACAATTACACGCTGACCCACTTTTCTGTCAAGGCGCGTTCTTCCTGAGTGTGCTGACAAGGTTGGTCTTGGTTGCACATTTCGGCACAAGTACGGCACAAGGAAAACATCAGTTTTCCTTGGCAATGGTGAGGTAAAACAAGACTTTGCACTTGATCAATCCTTCGCATTATCGAATGTTATCCACGTCGATGTGTTCTGTCAGCAATTGTGAGTGCCCTGAGGGAAAGTGACAATATTTGCACATGTAAGGATACAGCGAACACACGTCCAAGTATTTGATTTCTTCTCCTTTCTCCTCGTCAGCTTGGTACAGCAAACAGGTGGCATTCGTCCGAGGCGTGAGTGTGGTACTAAGCGTAGAAAGCTTCTCGTTGTTCGCGTCCTCCAGGAATCTTGCTGCAGTGAGGGCAATGACTAAAGACAGGCTCTCGGATGCACTTCTCGCACGCTCAGTGAGCCACGCAGACAGGAATGTAAATGACGGTCTCTTGCATGCATTCGAAATCGAAAAAGATGAAATTGCCTTTTTTCTGGTCATCTTCCTCTTCATGTTTGGAATGGTATTTTTGAATGTAGCATTCGTGTTCCAAGTACACGATTTGGTTGGAAAGGTGACATCGTTTCTTTCTGAACATACGTGTGCCTTGGTATTATTGGTACGTATGCCTTGTCCACAAGTAGGGCACAATCTCTGGAGTTGACAAGCACTTTTCTCCTGTGAACCTTGCGTCTTCAGATGTTGCTGGTAACAGGTCGGTCTGATAAAAGTGCGCTCACAAGCTGGACAATGCACTCGTTGTTGTCCTTCGTCAAGACAGGGTTTAGGGGCCAAACATCCCTTACATTTCGATCCACAATGCTTGTGTTGCTCTCGATTGTTATAGCCATAGTCACATTTCTCACAGTAATAACCGTATCCCAGGAACCCAGTGGTACTTGTAATGGTATCGATATGTTCATCATGATGATAGACGTGAATGTATTTTCCGTCTTTGAAATGTTTGCCTCGAAATAACAGAGGTCCACGCACTTCTTGAGGGTGTACTTTCAAGGTGTAGCGTGGAGCTAAGACGTCTTGCAATTTTTACATTTCATGAATGCCACAGGGTATGTCTTTGGATATTCCCGCTTGCTGAATAGGATCTGTTCTTCTCTTTTGTTGTTTGGTTCGGTCCGATTTTCGAATGTTCTCCCAGTCTCTTTTCCATTCTGCCGTGTCATTCTTGTCGGCATACGTTCGTCCCACCACGATGGCACGGGCTAATCACATCTTGTCTTGAGTGTTGTTAATTTGAACGAGTCTGCGCTTGATGCTACGAAGGTTGTCCACCAATAACACCTTTCTGCGTCCTGTCCCTTGGGGGAAGAGAAACGTGGGTCATGAACAGTGTCGCTTTCCCGTCGGTGATGTGAAACTTGTCGTTGGATTGTTGTACATGTTGAATCTTGTCGATGACTTTGGAGGGTGTCAATTCTGATGGGGTGCTAAACTCGATTCAAACAAGGGATTTCAAACTGTCGTGATGAATGGAAAGTCTCAAGCGATCGTCTTCTTTGGCTCGATATTGCTGTTTCAGTGTGGTTAACAAAGAATCCCACACATCGGTGATGAACCCCTCTGCTTTCTCCAACGGTACGTCGGACTTGAAATCTTTAAACTTCACCGTGTACGTGTAGGCCGTGGTTCTAAATTTTCTAGAGGAGCGTTTATCCGTCTCTCGAATGTGGTAGTACTTTTCAGGGTTTACTGGTGATGGCGGGCTTAAGCCGGGTGTAGACTCTCTGGGTCTGGATTCTGGCTGATTCATGTCATCTTTAAATCTCTGGCATGAATTTGAGGCAGGACTTCAGCTACTGTGCGAGGCGATAAGTCACGTTTCTGTCTCTTACTTTCTTCTCCTTTCTTCACGAAATGGCGATCGTTTTATCTTGACTGCAAAAAGTCAAATGACTATATTTAAAGCGCCATGGTTCCCTATGTATCCATGTCAGACCAATGTATATATAAAGTGTCAGTGCCTTCTTCCCAGTATTCATTTCACTCTCAAGTCTACCAAAACGATGAATGAGCCCACACGTCTGATCAGAGCTTTGCGAGGTGTCATACAAAAGTTTTCTTCAGACAAGCCAACGTACTACTCCCCCTCCTTTCGAGATAGAAGTCAAGATACTTGCTATATCTGTCAGAAGAATGGGCATTGGACTACAAAATGTCCAGACCGTCAAAAAAGCAAGACAAGTGTCAAAAGAAACAAAAGTCAAGATACATGTTATCATTGTAAAGAGAAAGGACATTGGTCTTCAGAGTGTCCTAAGAAAGAACAGGAGCAGGAGGAAGAGAGGGTTTTCGAACAGGAAGACGAAGAGGCGCCCTCGGCAAAGGAAGATGCCAGACACGTCCAGAAAGAGAAGAAAAGAAGACGAGAAAAAAGTGAGGTAGAAGAGGAGGAAAAACCTGTGAAAGTAAATAAATTCAGAAAACAGAGAGGGAGTGAACAAAAAGACAAAGAAGTCTATGAACTTTTTTAAAGAGTTGTGTTGTGACATTGGATTGTAAAATTTGTACCAGAATAGACCAGGCAAAAAAACGTAAGTGTCTCATGGTTTTGATGTTTTAGAATAAGGACCTACACTCATGCACATCATGGGGTAAAAAAAAGGGATTTTTGAGTTTTAATTGATTTTGGCAAAATGAATACTCTTTTCGAAAGAAGTGGGTGACCCTGAAAAGGACCGTTAGGTGTTTTTTTTTGTTTGTTTTGTTTTTTTTTTAAAAAAAACCCCTCAGGAACGAGAAGCAATAAGCTTTAACTGCCTTAAGCTTTTTCAACTGCCAAAGCCTACTTCTGGACCTGCTCATGTCGATGATTGGGTAGAAATCACTAGGGCTGGTATATCAGGCGTAGTAGGTGTGTGAACAGGGTTGGACTGTTTAGGTCGGGAAGGTCTTTTTTCTTGGGTCGTAATAAAGACGTCTGATACATTTGTTTCAGGGTCCTTAACTCTGCCAAAATGTCTAAGATTACCGTTACCGCTTGACTTTCACTGTTCTCCTTCTCTCCTAGACCTTGTTTCTTCTCTGCTCCTTCTTCTTCTTGTCGTTTTCTTCTTGCCTCTTCTTCTTCTTGCTCTTGCTGTTGAAGGAGAAAAGCTTGTTCTCCTTCTTTCTGCTGCTGTAAAAATTTCTCCAATTCTTTTTTCTGTCTCTCTTTAAAATCCTCAACATGTGGTAAAGAAGGAGAAGGTGGCAAAGGTGCTGGTGCCGGAACAAATTCTTGCGAAGAAGAGAGAAAATCCATTAAATCCCAATTAAAATCGACCTCTTCTGGAAATAGCCCTGTGTTGACTTTGGTAGCCGCTGCTATACCATCGCTTCTCGTCTCCACGGCCGGTGCTCCCCAATTCATCGCCTTCTTAGTTTCCGTCATGTTTCAAAAACAATGTCACATCGATTCACTGCGCACAGACGCTAGCGCACCTATATAGGGAATGTGACGTCACAGGTAGCTTTATTCGGATTGGAAGACAGACTCAGCGCAGTGGTTGAATTTTGTAACGCGTGTTGGATTGGTGAAAAATCTCAATCCGTTTCGATCCGGTCTTCCATTATAAATAACCGAGGTTCACTTCATTCCCTTCACCTGTTCTCGTCACAAGATGTTGACAAACGTTGAATCCTCTACTCTCGTATTTTCGATGCTGTTCCGACGGACTTACCCATGTGTGTTAAATCATCATGGACAATCATCCAGATCACCAAGACGACCGTTTGGAAAAGAAGGTCTACGTGGAGAGACAAGGCAGTCTGAAGCGGGTCCTCATCTACGGCTTAGAAATTAGACGAAGTTTGAGAAAGAGAAGAAGATCATTTTAGATGTCCTCTATGTTAACGGAATGGTGTTAACATAAAAAACCAACGGCCCTTTTCAGGGCCACTTCATTGCCTCGAAAAGAGTTACTCACTTTGCCATATAAAATCTTGTCTCTATACATCTTGTCCCTATATTGTCACAGGGGGGTCTTGTCATGCTCATTCCCCTTGTCCCTATCCCGCTTTGCCCTCTATCGTCCCAGGGTGTTTTCCTTCTTTGGTCTCATATGTCCTATAAATTTTTGACCTATAGCGTCCCAGGCCATTTTTCCTTCTTTGGCCTTATTTGCCCTATAGGATCCTACTTCAACAGTATCTAGATGCAGGTTATTTGATCTGTTTGACTTAGTGCCTTGAAATGACTCAAAATACATCGACATCATCTACATGCAAGTTGTTTGATCCGCTCACCGTAGAGCCTAGAAGTGATTCAAAACACATGAACATATATCTATATCTTCAAACATTTATTTCTGTTTCCAAAATTAAAACTCGCATGAATAAGAAACCTATTTGACCGGTTACAGGCGGTTCTTCAAGACCGATTTTCCCATCAATGAGATGGTGTTCATTTTTCTCTCTCTTCCACTTTGCAGGCAAACTAAAAAGCGATTTGGATGATTATATAAAAAGTTATTTTCCTGAGGGCTTGATCAAACTATTGCGTTTTCCCCAAAGGCTTGGACTGATAAAAGCCCGCATGGAGGGATGGAAAATTTCAACTGGAAAGGTCGTCATCTTTTTCGATAGTCACATGGAGGTCAATGTGGACTGGTAAAATAAATTTCTTTGCTAGCAAAAGATTTGTTTAAACGGTCGGTCTAAGGCAAACATTTGCAAAACGTATTTTGAAAACTTGTAGGCAGACTTACAAGGATATTTGTAAATCATTAATTAATGAAATGTATAAATATTACTGAATATTATAAAACGAATATAATCAATTGAAGGTCAACATTTACCTAACACCAGTAACTATGACTATTAAAGTGGCGTGATAACTGAACATTATATGTAAATATATTTGTCGAAATTCAAAGTAAATCTTTCTGTATACTATTATATCTCGAGCTTTGGACTAATCTGCCAAACCATCATGGCCACTGGGTATGACCGGGCGATATTTCAGAAAGATGTTACTGAGTTACTGTGCTATCAAGCAGAGAACACATTTGAAGAGGAATATGATGATAAAGTGACTTCTTGGTTAAAAGCTGTGATTCAATATAATGGTCACATTGTATAATCACGTGACACTTGATTCAGCAAGTTGGTGTATGCTTGTCTAAGTTTGCGTCTGAACAAATCACTTTGAGTGAACATTTTAAAATGTCGCAGAAGAAAATGTCAAAGTGACCTATGTTCGTTTAGGTCGTGCAATTTTAGTAAAGAACAGTGAAAACAATGAAATTTTAGACCGAAAATAAAACGATGAACTAGGGCTTGAAATTAATAATCACACTGAATTAGTCCTCGGGACACAATGTGGGCAGCCGTAACTTTAATAAAGGGGATGTATATTGTATTTTTGAGCGGGGTTGTAAATATCGAGCTTTATGAGTGCTATGTTATAATGTCTTAGAAACGGAACTAATTTATGAGATTGGTTTTGAATGTTTCAGATGAATTCTAAATTGTTGTTACCTTCCTTTATAACTTGAAAGAATACATAGATTTTGGTTGCGTTGAAATAATACAAAACAATCATTGATTTGTACGAACTTAGTTTATGAATCACGTTTTGTGGCCTTATAGTTTTCATAAACAATAAAGAATGATCATAATGAAGCTGTGAAGATACCAGGCATTTCACCTAACTGTTTTGAAATACAGTATTAATAAGTGTAGATGGTATAAGAAAAAAACATTTTAAAGGAAATATAAAGATCCTTATAATCTGAGTATGAAAAATAGTTATCCACGTCATAGCAACACAACCCATTACATTGCATGTGGTTAAAATCTAGATACAGCAAAATGAGTTAGATTGCAAAATTAAGTATCAAAGTTACAAAAAAAAAAAAAAAAAATGATACCTACGCAAGGATAGTAGTAAATAGGAAATGATATTATTTCTAATAAATTAATAAAATACTTATATGTATTGGGGTTATTTCATACCAAATCACCCAAATCATATCAAATCCCCGATGGCCATTTCCAATTTCCATTAATTTTTTCCAGGTGTACAGCCATGTAAACGATGGCTGATTGAAAAATTTCAGTAAAATATTCCATTAATTGATGAAGTCATGGTGATTGAAGTGGGGAGGGGTAGCTTATTTTTTTTTTCAATGGTCGGAACATTTTTATTATAGAGATATCAGGATGGCACTTGCTACAGTACATATTTGCGACCTGGGAAATTTAAATTTGTCCACGGATTTTTAAACTTTTCTCAGACATTTGAAGCGATATGCACCTCTAAAGTTGGCATTTTATTCATTATGAATTTTGTTCTTCAATTTGTTCGATAGCACTACTACATGGTAATCGGTCACAAACACTTTATTTTAAAACTATACCTACAGGGGATTGTACCAAGCTAATCTTGTATGAATCAAGTACCTTGTTAAGCGGTACATGGGGCTCAAACATGAGACGAATCACGAAATGTGATCATTATGCCCTCATAACAGAGGTAAGTTTACCATGTTGGACATTACACAGCATAATGAATTTTTATATGATATCTTAGCTGCATTTGTACTAACTTTTAAAAATATATCTGTCTTTTACCCTCAGATCAATTTGCATCGTTCCCTAGCCATGGGGTTTGCTTCGGTATGTAGGGATACTTCATCAACTTCTAAGAGTATTGCATATTCATTGCATAATTTCCGTGGGATCAGTTTCTGAGAATATAGCATCTTCAACAAAATATAATGATGCTGTCATTGACAAATTAAATTACATTGTGAGAGGATCAAGACGGCAGTTCTTTTCCTTATAAAAAAGAGAAATGTTTAAATGTGGAGTGGCATACTCTGAACAGTATTTATTACTATTTCCGAGAAAGAGGATAAGGAAATACTGCAGTGGCGATGTGGAAGTCAACCTGACGACCACAACCATGAAACGGTGTAAGTTCGAAATTCTATATATTTATAGATACGTGTGAAACTGTTCAGTTCTTGGTCAGTCTAATATAATGTTAGTTTTGTTCAAAAGTTTATAAAGAAGTATATAATTGCCCATATAATTTTTGCAAATATGAATCTTTATTTCTGAATACATGTATTATTTACAGTAACTTGAAAATGAATATGTGATTTTTTACTCATTATTTTAACTGTGCATAAGTTTGCAGAGGAACAATATAAAATATCCTAGTTGAAATAGTTTTAAGCATATGACCTGTTGCCCAACAGCCACACTTAAGGCCTGGGCAAAAAGATGTGCCTCTAAATGTTGTAAAAGAAATGGCAATGAAAGTGACACTCATTCTGAGACCAAAATACTCGATGAAGAATATCATCCAGTGGAAACATCAGATAACTCTCTTAACAAAACTGGGGCCCCGAGTGGCTGAGTGGTCTAAAGCGCTCTCCGTTACGGATCACTGCCATCTCACCTCTGTTTGCGTGGGTTCGAGTCTAAGATTCGGCGAATGTGGATATGTGAGAAAGCTTGCCAGTAGCTTCTCGTGGGTCGGTGGTTCTTTCCGCGGATTTCCCGGTTTCTTCCTCCACCGTTAATACTGGCCGCCATGTATAGCCTATCGCGTGCTGAAAAATGGCGTTAAGCCCCACAACAACAACAACAACAACTTAACAAAACTTTATGGTCTCTTGACAATAAACCTTTCAAGACATCTTTTACTCAGCGTGATATATTATCATACAGCAGAAGGAACATGAAGCAGCTAAGGACAGCTGCGAAAGGCAAATGTGCGCTTGCCCTGGACTTGGAAATGACTGACCTTCAGTCTACAGAGGATGAGAGCGATCCTGACAGTGACTGAGATAGGTTGATTGTTATTCTAAACGACAAAATAAAAGTTGCCAGCAGACAAGAAAAGATTAGGTTATTGATCCTAATACTAGAAAGCTGGACAAAGGAGAGGACCATCCAGGAATTCCGTATTACAAAACAAAAGATAGACAGGCATCTAAAGAAAAAGGCCATATTAGCTGATCATGATACCAAATAAAGAAAAAGCATTTTGCAAGGAGTGACTCACATTGTTGTACTTTTTACCAGTCTTATGAATATTCCCGCATATGCACTGGTAATAAAGAGTGTGTAACAATTACGGCAAATGATTTTACAGAGTACAAACACACAAGTGTCTGTTACTAACCAGTTTCAAAGAACTTTACCTTCAGTACTTAAAGAAAAACCAACAAGACAAGGTTCGATTCTCAAAAGGTCGAGGTTTGTTAAAGGTCGATTTTGGACCCCAGTCATGTTTTGATGAAGCTCATACAGTTAGAATAGGTCCCTCTCTCATTTTTAAAAATGAATTTAATTCTTATTCAAGACCGCGTTTAGTAAATAAAAGCGACCTTAAAAAACCCAGCGGTTTTCTCTTCCTTTAAGGTACCTGTTTGTGTCGATTATATACATTGCAGCTGCTAAGTTCGTTTCAAGCTGACTGCCTTAAATGATACAACTAAAATTAAGCATTTGCGTTCAATATGAGTGATAGTCAATGATATGACGTATAATTCTGGCCTTTGGTTTTGCAGCATTTTAAAATATTTACGTTAAGAACTGTTGATTACTCTTGACACATATTTTCGTCTACATTTAAAAGTTTGAATTATGATTATATTTATAGATGACTTGCCTGCCAAAGTCCTTCCATGATCTCTATAAAATAACAATTGATGTATTTCTTAATCGTAAATAATCACACAACAGCCATGAAGACCTTTTGCAAATTAGTAATAGCCGGATGTTGCTACAGCGTATAATTAAAAATAAAAACCATTGTTCAGAACACGGTGGTTTTGTGTCCAGGAGGAGGGGGAGGAACTTATCTTATACCTTTTTGTTACTGATTCAATATAAATTACTAAATATTGGGTTTGGCGAAATTATTGCCTTATCTGATACGTCTTTTTCTACGATTTTCTTGACCTTATATTAATTTTCTTTTGTTTTGTTTAACAACATTGTTGAAGTAACACTCCAGCAGTTCACTAAATCATGTTGCCACAAGGCAAAAAAGAATAACTTTGAATCAACATTACTGCAACTTTGTATTGTTAATTGGGAAAAGAAAAAGATAATAATAATAATAATAATAATAATAATAATAATAATAATAATAAATAAATAAATAAATAAATAAACAGGAAACCGTACGATCCAGAGAGGGTTCGAATCGCTACTCTTACGTTAAGCTGTGGCAAGGTGTTGACTACATATATACATCGCTCTCGATTTACTATATGTAGATAACACGTGACCTAGTGGATTCCTGATAGTAGCTCTGTCATTATTGAGGGGGTGGGGTTTTTAAAGAAAAAATATATTATGACTTTAATTAAAGTAGACTCAAGTTATACAATAAAATCCCTTCCATTAGTAATAGTTCTTTAAGAACTGCTGTAATCAATTTTATTAGTCCGTTCTATGATGTGCTTCTGAGATGGACTGCAGATCAACTTAGAGACGATAATTTGAAGATATTTAATAAAATAATTCATGAAATCGAAGTAAATGAACAATGGTGCTAAAGAATATTGCATTTTACTGGGTTCAAAGGTGATTTCATAACTCTAATGAATGGGTATGATCAGAGCCGGGTTAACCCTTAGGCAAATAAGGTTAAAACTGGGTATATCAGAACGGGCGGAAGGTACGGGTGACTACCCAGGATGGGGATGGTGCGCCATTTCCATGTGAGTGGGTAATTTGTTCCAAGTCGAGGTGGGGTTGCTGAAGGCTGCGTTCGCTTGGGGAGCCCCTTCGTTCAGCGCAAACTTGTGATGGCCCTGGCTATATCCTTCGGCCTTCATATTTTGTAGACTTTCCATTCCATATTTAAATAATATGTAGTACATAAGCAGGTCAGTCTCTCTTAGCCTTTGGCTGTTCAGGAATTTATATATTAAATGGATGGAGTATAGATCACAAATGTAACTTAAAATGATCATAGTAATGAAAACATGCAAGGAGATTTGTGTTTCTAATCATCATTTCTGTTCTCAGACCATCTAAGCACAATCGGCTGCTTCTTATTTTTGTTGTAGCCGTGGGGCTTGTTCCTTCATGCACCTCTTCTAAATTTAACTACTTTCATCCAAATATTACGATTGGATATCATTACGCTTCTGAATTCCACAAAACTCGAACAGTAACAATAGAAAAAAAAATATAATCTCTCATACTATTTGCAATCGATATTGTACGTCGATTTTGTTTAAAGAAAAATAAGATGCCATTATAGTGGTAATGTGAAGCAGATTTATATGGCGTGGGACATTTAAAGAGTGATCTATTTAAACGCAGCTTGTCTACTTTTTTATTTTCGTTAGGGATGAGCTCAAACTAGAGCATATCTAAAATTTGCATATGCATTAGATGGTTGCAAAAAGTATCTCCTGTTAAAAGAATCAAATATGTTCTCGACCGCATTGCTAATTTTTGAGGACTTCGACAATATAGAAATCGAGCAAAATTTGAGTTTTTGATGGATTAGAGCTTAATTCGGAACAAAACGAGTGTATTCCAGTCATTGCAGCTGGCATGCATTCTGTTTGTGTATGTGAGCATCACCAGAATGTCAAACTAATAACAACTGGTATTCTTGCAAACGATGACTACTAAGACATTCTGGGAAAATTTACTTGTAGTACAGATAATCGCAATTGTATGCGCTATCTTTGTAAATCATGCGCAGAATAAAATGCCGTTCTGGATTATGTAACACATTTATTCACTTTACATGATTTTGACGATGACGATGTAATTGTGTACAAGCAGTAGGGTCACACTGAAAGAACCAGTCTTGTATATCTAGCAGTTTCTGTCCTGGAGTTAATACAGATAGTCACAGATTCTATGATGGTCTCGGACAGCCCCATAATATTGCCAATGCTCAGCCCAGTTACATGAAGGAAAATCTTGCTCAGGATGGAGTCGTTATCTTACTTGACTTTGGGGAAAAGTACTGCTTCATCGTCCAATTTGCTGTACATGGTCATCACCGGGACAAATCGCTAGCCACACTATGGTACATTACAAACTGAAGGTTGAACTAAAGACTGGAATGTTTTGTCTTATTTCGGATTGACGCAAGCAGACGCTGCCATTGTACACACATTTATTTCAACCCCAATACCCAATCTCAGAACCAGGACCATGTTACCATCCATCAAAAAGATTATCTATTTCAGTGATGGCGCAACAAGCCAGTATGTACACTTGAAGAACTTGACTAATCTGTGCCACCACAAACCTGACAACGGATATAAGTAGAATGGCATCTTTTGCCACAATCCATAACAAGAGCCCATGCCATGGCATCAGTGTGACAGTGAAGCACTTAGTTGCTCAATCCAGCTTGCAACCAATAGTAGAAAATCACATTTTGACGTCAATTCCGTTATTTAAATAGGCAGACGAAAATATTCACGGAGTAAAAATTTATTATAATTCTATTGATGATGTACGCCGTATAGCAAAGTTTCATTTGTCTGAGCGCTTCGCTTGAGAAAAGACTATTGCAGGCACCATTTCTTACCAGTTCTTAACACTGCTTTATTCCAGTCTCTGTAAAGGAGCTGAATACGAAGAGGATCTCTGCAAACTATGACTTTACCAGGGTTACTTTAGGTGGGAAACAGACAACAGTGATTTCCAGTGTACAGCCTGATTTCATACACCGCGATAATTTGCAGCCTGGAAAGTATGTTGCATCTGTTTCGGACAAGGAATGCTATATTG
>JAECUM010006754.1:0-33680 GCA_016617855.1 Megalonaias nervosa | reverse complement strand
GCTCGGCTAACGTGGGTACGCGAGAAAGCCCGCCAGTAGCTTCTCGTGGGTCGGTGGTTCTTCCCGGGATTTTCCAGGGTTCTTCCTCCACCATTAATACTGGCCGCCATGTATAGCCTATCTTGTGCTGAAAAATGGCGTTAAACCCTATAACAACAACAACAACAACATATTTTCCAAGTCATACACCTTTGCAGTACTTGCGTCCTAATGCCACTGAACTTCTTGTGTATGCGATAGTTTATATAACTGGGAAGAACACAGTACCATATACAATAAGCTCTTCATATATGGTAATCTGAAATACTGTATGAGGGTGTCGTAAATAAATAGGCGCGTAACCTGAATAATCAATAACAAATCTTCAAACTCTTGTAAAATGTGTCTTAAGTTGATCTCGGCCCAGATCAGTTCACGTGATCCATCACCAAGTATTGCGCCAAACGGCATAATTCCATTCGCAGCATCAAATCCATTGACTATAAACGTTTTAGATTGTCGGTCTATCTCAGTTATGGTTATTCCTTCTCTGGACCTACGGGTTTCGTAAAATCTCTCCCAGTGATTAGTGTGTGCAGATCGCATTGTTAAAATAATACTAAAAGTACCTAATTGATTTGCTACTTAAGTAGATTTACTCACTAGTGACGTAATAATTGTCTTCGTCACTAGGTGTGAACGACATGAAGTTTTCTTACACAGTTTCAGGCTGCAGACTTTAAGCTGTTACACGTAAATTTCTTACGGTCAACAGACATGTGTAGTCTGTGTCAATTACAATTGAGCCCCTAATGTGCTAAACTTCTGAACTGAAAGCTCAGAGGTTGTTTAAAATTGCGTCTGAAAGAATTATGCATTGCAATTGATAGGGACCTTACATCGTCAGACTGATTTTCATTCACAACCAACCTAAGCTTCGATGTTTCCTAATTAGTATTTTCCACGTGACTGATTCGAACCTGCAACATCCCGATCAGAAGTGTACCACGGTAACTGATTAGCCTACCGAGATTACTTGACAAAGTGAAATAACTCGTTCTTAAAGTCAGTAGGCTGTTAAACAACATGCGATCGCACCCCTCCTGTATTAATTCAACGTGAAAACTATGCCATTTCGAATTGCTCTTCCATGACTTACTATATACATATCCATGCATCGTCCTGTGTAATGGCAAGCATACATAGTCCTGGAATAATGATTCGAGATCTCAACTATTGATAACACTTCCACCATCAATAATCTAAGTAGATTTTCACATTGACGATTTGGACGACTCTTAATGAATAATAATAAATGTACGATTCCTCCTTTAAAATAATAGGCACGCAAAAAGACTCCGTTTCTTGCTTAAGTCAAGAAATAGCTGGTTTCCCTTTGAGAATTGAACGGCACACAGGAAATAGGATTTAATACAAGAGTATGCACTAACCCATAACAGGAGCTACACTAAGTCTGTATATAAATATCGCTCGGTCGTCAAGCACATTGCCCAACAACGGCTGCACTGATAACTGAGGGCTAAACTTGGGTCCATAGGGAGTGTATTTGTAATATAATTCCAATAATAGTGATCGGTTTGTTTACCACACGCGTTGCTACAAATCATATTCATCTTCACGTATGTTTTTGCGTATGTTATCGTGCATGTGCTTACGTAGATGGATTTTATATTACAATCGCAGAGACGTATATAGTAGCATAATATAAGTAGTCATAATAAACAATTGTGAGTGTGGACCGTGGACAGTAGCCAGTGATCGTGGTAATGGACTTTGAGATCGTGGACAGTGTGGCGTTCACTTTCTGGTCGTCGACGGAGACTTAATATGATAATAGCGATTTTGTTTGGTTACTGATCTTGGTTGAAGTCTCCTACCACACATGACTTCCTCTGGCATGGCGCCAGATGGCAATGTTCGCGGATTGCAATAGTGTTTTCGCGCTTGGGTTCGCATGCGTGTGCGTATCATGACAAAATCATGGGGTGGGTAGAAGGCTTTGACCAAGAGCAGTAGCAAAAATACAAACTGCTATTATCATACTACTAATGTTATTTAAGGATACAGTGGAGTCTACTTCAATACACATTTGGTCTAGTTTGAATCTGCGACATAATTCGTTGTGAACGCCTTTTTCACTGTCAGAAGTGGTATACACACAAGTAACGATAGTTAAAGACTTAAAAAACACAACAAAAAAAAAACAACAGCAGAATGTCTTGATTTAAATAAATGTTAGGATACAAAGAAGACGCATGGCCATTATGACCCGCATCAATGAAATTATTGAGACTAGCAAACTACTCAATGGTCATTCATGATATGCTTTCAATTATGAATGCTAATAATGTATCTCACAATCATGGATAACAAACTATGTTTGTTTAGAAAGAAAATAAATAAAGAAAATGAAAATTAAAAAGCAATAAAAACAAAATAAATAAAAACAAGGAGCAGAGTATTTGAGGAACGATGGGGAGCAAGATACGTTATCTTCAAACTTCTAAGCAGATACACATTTGCATATAAATTGATAAGCATCCATATTATTCTTTTTCTAAAAAAAAATGCGTGTAACAAACGATTTCAGCCCATGACCGTCAGAATTTATCAAGGGAAACGAAACTCGTAACTGCCCGATCTTAAGAATATACAAATATGCCCTTCCATGCAATGTCTTGGGATGCCTGATATTAAGGATGTACAAATATGCCCTTCCATGCAATGTCTTGGGATGCCTGATATTAAGGATGTACAAATATGCCCTTCCATGCAATGTCTTGTGATGCCTGATATTAAGGATGTACAAATATGCCCTTCCATGCAATGTCTTGGGATGCCTGATATTAAGGATGTACAAATATGCCCTTCCATGCAATGTCTTGGGATGCCTGATATTAAGGATGTACAAATATACCCTTCCATGCAATGTCTTGTGATGCCTGATAGATATTAAGGATATTCAAATATACCCTTCCATGCAATGTCTTGGGATTCCTAATGGATGTTAATGATATTCAAATATACCCTTCCATGCAATGTCTTGTGATGCCTGATATTAAGGATGTACAAATGTACCTTTCCATGCAATGTCTTGGGATGCCTGATAGATATTAAGGATTTACAAATATACCCTTCTATGCAATGTCTTGTGATGCCTGATATTAAGGATTTACAAATATACCCTTCTATGCAATGTCTTGTGATGCCTGATAGATATTAAGGATGTACGAATATACCCTTCCATGCAATGTCTTGTGATGCCTGATATTAAGGATGTACGAATATACCCTTCCATGCAATGTCTTGTGATGCCTGATATTAAGGATGTACGAATATACCCTTCCATGCAATGTCTTGGGATGCCTGATAGATATTAAGGATGTACGAATATACCCTTCCATGCAGTGTCTTATGATGCTTGATGGAAATTAAGGATACTCAAATATACCCTTCCATGCAACGTCTTGTGATACCTGATAGATATTAAGGATTTACAAATATACCCTTCTATGCAATGTCTTATGATGCCTGATAGATATTAAGGATTTACAAATATACCCTTCTATGCAATGTCTTGTGATGCCTGATAGATATCAAGAATATACAAATATACCCTTCCATGCAATGTCTTATGATGCCTGATAGATATTAAGGATATTCAAATATACCCTTCCATGCAATGTCTTGTGATGCCTGATAGATATCAAGAATATACAAATATACCCTTCCATGCAATGTCTTGTGATGCCTGATGGACATTAAGGATATTCAAATATACCCTTCCATGCAATGTCTTATGATGCCTGATAGATATTAAGGATATTCAAATATACCCTTCCATGCAATGTCATGTGATGCCTGATAGATATTAAGGATATTCAAATATGCCCTTCCATGCAATGTCTTGTGATGCCTGATGGACATTAAGGATATTCAAACATGCCCTTCCATGCAATGTCTTATGATGCCTGATAAATATTAAGGATATTCAAATACACCCTTCCATGCAATTTCTTATGATGTCTGATAGATATTAAGGATATTCAAATATACCCTTCCATGCAATGTCTTGTGATGCCTGAAAGATATCAAGAATATACAAATATACCCTTCCATGTAATGTCTTGTGATGCCTGATAGATATTAAGGATATTCAAATATACCCTTCCATGCAATGCCTTGTGATGCCTGATGGACATTAAGGATATTCAAATATACCCTTGGATGCAATGCATTGTGATGCCTGATATTCAGAATATACAAATATGCCCTTCCATGCAATGTCTTATGATGCCTGATAGACATTAAGGATATTCAAATATACCCTTCCATGCAATTTCTTATGATGCCTGATAGATATTAAGGATATTCAAATATACCCTTGGATGCAATGTATTGTGATGCCTGATATTCAGAATATACAAATATGCTCTTCCATGCAATGTCTTATGATGCCTGATAGATATCAAGGATATACAAATATGCCCTTCCATGCAATGTCTTGTGATGCCTGATAGATATCAAGGATATACAAATATGCCCTTCCATGCAATGTATTGTGATGCCTGATATTCAGAATATACAAATATGCTCTTCCATGCAATGTCTTATGATGCCTGATAGATATCAAGGATATACAAATATGCCCTTCCATGCAATGTCTTGTGATGCCTGATAGATATCAAGGATATACAAATATGCCCTTCCATGCAATGTCTTGTGATGCCTAATATTCAGAATATACAAATATGCCCTTCCATGCAATGTCTTGTGATGCCTAATATTCAGAATATACAAATATGTCCTTCCATGAAATATCTTGTGATGCCTAATATTCAGAATATACAAATATGTCCTTCCATGCAATGTCTTGTGATGCCTAATATTCAGAATATACAAATATGTCCTTCCATGCAATGTCTTGTGATGCCTAATATTCAGAATATACAAATATGTCCTTCCATGCAATATCTTATGCCTGATAGATATTCAGAATATACAAGTATACCTTTCCATTAAATGTCTTACGAGCCTTTCAAAGAAAATAAATGTGACATTGAATAAACTAATAAGGCGACTGTAAGAGAAAATTTGATCTGCTCTTAGTTGGCCTCAAATACAATATCTTTCTTTTACTGAACAAAAGAGAAATACCTACATACGTATTATTTACTTTCTCCAGGTTTTTCGCCAGCGAAGTAGGAGACGTCTTGAGGAGAGAGCAAGTAGCCAGGTAACCATTACATTTGTAAAATATTTTCTACTCGGCAAATGTTTTTTTCTTTTCTTATACCATCAGTGATTGACATATATTTGAGAATACGCGATGAAATGAATGGACTAAAAACCAAATTTCAAGGTTGGAAATAAAAGGAAAATGTTTAAATTCGGGTCAGGATCCGCTAAAACACGAAATGGAAAAATTGGCAAGTTCTAACTCGGTGATCCTTCGTCACCAAATAGTATTTTTCTTTTTAATGTTTTCTTTTATTAAACCACGTTTAAAAGAAAACGTTCGCCTTTTTAAAAAAGGAATTAGAGGTCATCTGTTGTGCTCTGTGCGATCAATTTTCTATGCAGCACAAGATCAAATACGCATTCAAGCGTGTAATATCTGGTCATGCAACAATGGTAATCACGATGTATGTCGTGTGCCCAAAATAGCTCAGTGTTTGAGTGAATGGATATGTCAGAGGTTCTGGGATCGAATTCCATCAAATTTCACTTTAATACTTGCTTTCTAACATGTTACTGTCAACATTTAATTCTTATATACTGACGGGTGATCAAGTAAACATTTCATTGATTCTTAGACAAAGCGAGCTTTTGTGTGTGCGTGTGTGCGTGCGTGCGTGCGTGTGTGTGTGTGTGTGTGTGTGTGTGTGTGTGTGTGTGTGTACAAGGCACATTCATAACAAAAATATTAATAAATTTTCAAGACCACTGATTATCTGGTATCTACCCTTACAGATGGGAGGAGAATTCACCAATAGCATCTTGTTATTCATGAAAAATATGGGCAGAATAACAGTATGTGCTTCATATTCCATCTACGGAATGGATGAGAATCAGACTATAGGTAGGCAGTGAGACACGTACATGAACACATAGTTACAAATACAGAGGGACGCGGACGCACACCGTCAATCCATTTCTTCTTTAAATAAGTTACCCAATCATTGAGTTTTAAAGTTGATTTGGTTGCTGAATGCATAAAAACTACACTTGCAATGATATGGTAGTATTAAAGTGGGAGTATTGGGGTCTTATCTTAATTATATAGGCACCCATGGGTTAAAATGCTTGGAATCGTTTGTGGTCATGGGAAATCCTATGTTGTACTGGTGAATAGGATTAACGTTAAGGGTAAATGGTAACATTATTAGAAGTGACAGACCTTAATTGCGGATACATAGTAACATTTACAGAGTTGATCTCAATATGCGCCACTATACGTACGTACAAGAAAACAATTTTTCCTCGGTGGTTCTTCCCGGGGTTTTCCAGGGTTCTTCCTCCACCATTAATACTGGCCGCGTCATGTATAGCCTATCTTGTGCTGAAAAATGGCGTTAAACCCTATAACAACAACAACAACAGCAACAACAACAACAACAACAATTTTTCCTAGTAAAATATGTTTCTTTGAGAATACTTACCCAATCATAGTACCTTAGGAGAACTACTACTACCTCGCAAATTCAGCCCTCCCAGATACTACTTTATTCAGATAAAGGGAGCTAAAAGTTGTCTGCTGACCTATGTGGCAGTCGGGCAGAGTGATCTCCCCTAAGGAATAATCGGAGGCAAAGTTTGAGAACCTACGTTACTACTTCCGCTCGTGCCAAGATGAACGTTCTTGTCACGAGAGACCTCGCAAAAGCCAGAATCTACGTGGAAGACATACCATTACAAGTTTTTTCAGTTCAAAGGAAAGTGTACTCCATCTGTATTTTCAACTTTTTCATTCCTATGCCGACAAAGTTAACATTTTGTCGTCACACATTTTAGGTACTTGCACGGCGAGTCTAAGCTACTTCACATTAAGTTCGGGCTATAATTATTTTGTACGTGCAAGTCAATAGCGCTTATAAAAGCTCCTAATATATGTGTAATTCCATTTACAAATAAGTACATATCGGTGAGTTTCTATTCAAAGGTATTCGTAGCGTCCGGGCGTCAACTTCAGTGATTTCACTTGTAGAGGTAGTCTGTGGGCCTTTTCCCTCATAATGGATATTGTCGCACCTACTTTGTATGCACCTATAACGGTGGCCCAGTTCACTTTCATCGAAGGTTTTATGTGTAATCTAGATACTTGTGTACATTTCTGTAATCATTCCGCTCTGGTGGGACAAGTACGGGTGGGCTTTCTATGCATGGTTACTCAGTCGCTTCTTGCTCATGCAAGTTTCTATATGCAACACTTGAGTGATATTTATCTACATAAGCATTCCATCATATTTAAAGAGTACAAAGTCACTCACACAGGTAGCCTATGCGACTTCACAAGATAGGTTCGGGATACAAAATTTTTATATATATTCCCCAGTGCAAGAATTTCTGGCGTACAAAGGAGATAAAACAACTCTTACCCTTCAACCACGAAGCGCCGGACGTTGACACCATCTGAAACAACTCTGGCACCCAAGTCCGACCACATGACTTAGTATTATTGGCAACTCCCTCTACCTTGCCTCCTCGGGTTCGGCTCGATTCCTATTGCGAAACAGCGAGGAATAAATCTAAACAAACAGCAACGTTCCTTCGCACTCGGCAGACATACAGATGGGTTACGTGGATCAAATATCTAGTAACCCGTCCCCAAACTATTTAGCATAACGATATCCTCCCCAGAAGGATGGCCTACTTCCGTTGCGACCGACCTAGGTCATACGCTATGGATCACGAAGGACCGAAACATCAACATAACGGGCTCAATCACTAACAGCCCGGCTTCCAGTATGTCGAACCCGACTTTTGCAGACATGTGTAAGGGATCAGTTTAACCGTCATACCACCTCGAGACACTCATTCGGCACGATGACAAGAATAGTTTATCGCGCTTCAACAAATGTAGCTTCGCAATTTCTCTACACTCTCACACTAGAAGAGACTCTTTAATCAGCTATTGCCTTGAAGTCAGTTTCTAATTCATGGCGTTCTAAGAGATTAGTGAGCGACAGACCTCGGCGCTCTTCGCCAACTTTGTCTCGTGCATTACAGGAGACCTTAGCCACACCTCATGCAACCAGAAGATGTTTGTTCTCAACTGATGTCATCACTTCTAGACAACCTGATGTCACGGGAAGATTCAGCCCTCCGAACCTCCATTGAGGACGTTTTCTGCCTTTGACCCCCGGAGTTCTTGCCTCCTCCTCCTCCTCCCACTCCATCAGCACCATGGACCAGATCGCCAGCATCTTCATCTTATGACGAAAAGGGAGACTCCAACTTCAGTTACTTCCACAGTCTGGGAGAGGTTACGGACATTCTGACCTGCCTTCAGCATCATTGACCATACACCAGTATTTCATTCGAAAACTCTAGCAGTTGACGGTGATATCATCGCTTTTGGGATGACAAAACTACACTCCATACTTGTGGATCGGTTATCCTTTGATGACACTCGGCAGTTAGTGTGCAATATCGTTGCCGTACCTTCGATGTTGGACTTCATCACTATGGCTATCTTCTAACACGCGGCACATAGATTATCTTATCCCACAACGAATACCTCAGAGAATGCATGGGAATCGGTCTCAAGAATGGCACGAGTACTGAACAGAGCCGCTGACATTTTGGCCAGCTACAAATTTACAGTTGGCGGAATGCGAGTCGGTGCTCTCTGCTCGCACTTTCATGAAGGTCCACCCATAAAGCCAAGCTAAGAGCACAGCCTTTATCCTCTAACCATAGATTGAACGGCCAGATTGAAGGTATCTGCAAACAAGCCACCAAGGAGACCAATTTCCCTCCCCCGCAACTACAGCTTCGATACAGGGAAAGTACGGGAAATCAACAAAAGGACCCAAGGGGCGCACATTGGACACAAACCTCTGAGAACAATACTATGGATGTTCCAACCAGCGATGCCCACAGTTCTCGCAAGCCGAAGCGGATAAAGCACTAAGAGGGTCCTATCATTCTTTCCAAAGTTTCTCCAGATTTTATTGGTCCCAAAAGCAACGGCACTCTGCCTCCGGTCAGCAACATAAGCGCCCTCAATCCATTCATGCCCCTTGGTTCTCAATTGAAACACCACCGTGCATTTTGGAATGCCGTCCAAGAGGGAGACTTCGCCATCAGTGTGGACTTCAAAGACGCATACCTTTATGTCCATATGCACAAGGCTTTCAGGACGCTCATGCAATTCACCTACAAAATCCTATACCAATTCATGGCACTCCAATTGGGACTCAACGTCAGCCCCTGGGTCTTCCCTCGCATGATCAGTCGAGTAATGGCGCATGCCCAGACCATTCCTACGACGTCAACATCAAGTTACCGGGACGATATCCTGCAGAAACACGAGGTGAGTTTTATTTAATACATGATAACACGTGTCTGCATACTAGCCTGAACTTCTAGTCAACAAAGAAATATCCGACCTAGTACCATCTAAACAATTTTTCACTTAGTGTTATGCATATTTAATTTGCATTTTTATTAGTTTTATTTTATTTCATTACTTGTTATTGTAATGTAACATTGTATGTTGGACTTGACCTTGTCCAAAATTGAGTTCATTTCTGCTTGACCCAAACTGACTTTATTTCATTCATTGTAAACAACTAATGCATAGATAAATTATTCTGTGTCTGTATGTATATATATATATATATATATATATATACATATATATATATATATATATATATATATATATATATATATATATATATATATATATATATGGGTTTACAATCAGTATCATTATTAATAATAGAAGTAAATATGTTTAGTTGGGTCTAAGTTTGGGAATTTCCTAAGTGTAATCCAGGTTATGGTTATTGTTTTGTAAACATGAGAATCATTCTAGAAGGTTATTTTCCATTAGGTAATAGTTTGGGTTTTTTTAAAAAGAAAATGCTAATAGCGACCTGAGGTCAAGTAGAGAAGCATATATATATATATATATATATATATATATATATATATATATATATATATATATATATATATATATGTGTGTGTGTATTGTAACAGAGGATTTTATCATTCGTACTTTAAGTCTTAGCACACAATCAAGCTCTATTATATGTTGTGACCAGTAATTTTGGGCTGAATTTTATTTCAAATTATTGAATTAAAGTGATTATTTTCTCTGAAAATACAAAATGCTCTGACAAAATTTTTGGATAGAGATATTCACTGGAATTTATAGTGATTCAAACCTGGAATTATATTTCTGTGAATCAGCAAAAGACTGTTGGCACACCAACACACTAGGAGCTATAACAGACGCGTCATCGCCTTCAGTGTTTGGATTTATTCTGGACTTTTACTGAATTTTATTCAAGACTTCAAATTACTCGGACTTGTGTCTGTAATTCCTGGATTATTTTGGGATTTAATTTGCATCACCGTAAGTTCTTTCTCTCATTTTCACTTTGTATTCTTGGGGAATAAATTATTTGTTAAATTTTACAAAGCTTGTTGTCTTTCACTCTTCTGTTTCTTATTTTAAGAGCATTGACTCGTAATACTTGGTATGGAGTTCAATAAACGGGCATCATTGGGCATTGAAAATCCAAACCATGTTGCCTTCTTTACTTTTCTAGAACAATTCTATCCGCACGCGAATTTCTCCGCCTCCTAAGTTTGCTCAACGTAGCAGCCGACCTCATTGTCTTAGGTCGCCCTTTAATGAGCCCATTGCAAATGATTCTTCTGTCCCAATGGAGGCCAAAAGTATGCTCCATGGACCAACCTCTCCCCATCTGCATACATGTGAGGCACGATCTGCGCACTTGGGGCATCCAAATTGGTTTACGGTGGGTATAACTCTGCAAGTATTAGTCTGTACTGAGGCAAGTACGGAAGGCTTGGGAGCCAATGTACTACCATCCTCTCGAAAATCGAGCGTTGCATGGTCTCCCTAGGAACGCCACCTGCATATATTGTGAAAGCCTTACACTAGTGGCAGGAATGTTTAAATGGCAAAATGGCAAGGGATTTTACATCTTGTACGACAACTCTACAGTAGTTACTTTTCTCAATCGACAAGGAGGAACCATGTCCCAAGACCTTAGCGTCATGGTGTGGGACTTTCTAATGTGGTGTTGTCAACAACAAATCTAAATTTTCGTTCGCCATATCCCCTGACGGCTAGACGTACTGGCCGATCCTTTATCTCGAAACAATCAACTAATACAGACGGAATGGTCTCTCCATCCCTCGTTTTTCACTCAGATAAGTATCTGACGGGACCGTCCGTTGGTGGAATACCAAACTCCCAATCTTTGTCTCTCTAGTTCCAGACCCACACGCTTCGGCAGTCGATGTTCTATCGCTTAATTGGAATAACCTGGACGCATACGCCTACCCTCCAACACATGATTTCAAAAGTGATACAGAAAGCAAGAGAATCGGTCTGTTGCCTCATCATCATTGCATCATTCAGATGGGAGAAGTCGTGGATCAATCTTGCATTGGAACTCTTCAAACAACCACGAAGGCAATTGTCTCATCACTGCCCAGAGGTACTGAACCTGCAAGTCTGGATCATATTAAACAGGCCCTCAGAATCAAACAATCTTGCAACCAGTCGTGGAGAGAATCTATTAGGCGCGAAAGCCCTCCACTCTGAAGCATACGAAGGCAAATGGCACATTTTCCCTCAGTGGTGCACAAACTAGCATATCCTGCCTCTATGGATACTGCTGATTGCTAATTCCCTCCTGGCTCTTCGAAGAGAGAAAGATAGCACGGAGTATGATAAGGTTACTGCTCCACGATCAGACACCTTTTGTCATCATGGAAGAGAGGATATTGGACAAAATAAGGTCCTGTCCTCCCTACCCGCCAACTTTGAGTATGCACGACCGAATCATTAACCTATGCCCAAGTGGATACTGTCTTTGGAATTAACCTGGCTGAACAAAACACCTTTTGAACCAATTTCAGGGGCATGTCTGGCACACTTTTCATACAAGATCCGATTCCTCATGGCGTTAACGACTTCAGGCAGATTTAACGAAATGCATGCCCTATCAGCAGACCCGAATTACATGCAGTTCCGACAAGACGGTTCAGTCTTACTCATGATACCATCCTTTTTCATCGCCAAGAACAGGCTTCCTTCCATGGGAAACCAGAGTTCCCTCATGCAACCTCTGTCTCGTCTGGACACATCAACTGAAGGCCACCTACAAGACCCAGTTTTGGCTTTGTAGTTGTACGTTAATAAAACAGAGCTGTTGCGTCTAAGGAAATCATGCCTCTTTCTACCTCTCAAGACGGGACAGGAGGATAATCAACACCAACTATCTCTCCCTGGATTAAGTGGGTTATTAGCTCGGCATATAGAAAAATAACCCCAGCTCACATGAACATATTATTTCGGCTCACGAGGTTAGTGCAGTTGCCACCACCCTAGCATTCATCCTGAAGTGTTCTCTAACCGACGTCATTCAGGCTATGGGATGGAGATTGGAGTCCACATTCTCTAGCTTTCATCTCCGAGATTTGTCATTCCAAAGGTCTCAGTTCGATCTGGTAGGACCTATATCCGCAGCTCAACAAGTCACCCTTCCAGGTCGATCAATAGCTTCTTAAGACGCTGCTTCACGACTTCTGCTGGATTTGTGGGGTGGATTTTTCCCTTTTTGAATCCGCGCCCCGACGGATGGCATCCCCTCTAGCTGGGTTATCTAGAAGCTGTCTCACATACCTTAGGGGACCGGGGATGATATCTCCGGGATAAGGCGATGTGCCGTCCTCCACCTTCTACCTATTCTCGCAAGGTATTATGATTGGGTAACGTATTTAAAGAATAAACTAATTTTTCCTAGTAAAATATTTATTCGAGAATACTTATCCAGTCATAATACACATACACACTCCCAGCCTCCCCGCAGTTACAGCCATAAAAAGCGTACCCTCCGCTCCTGTATAAACTGAGAGGTTCTTAGACTTTGCCTCCAATTCTTATACCTAGGGGCAGATAACTCTGCCCGACCGCCACATAGGTCAGCAGACGTTTTTAGCTCCCTTTACCTACAGGTAGTATCTGGGAGGGCTACATTCGCGAGGTAGTAGTCGTTCTCCTAAGGCATTTTGACTGGGTAAGTATTCTCGAAGAAACATTGATTACTAGGAAAAAAAATTTCTCGTACGAGCGTATAATGGCGCATACTGAGATCAACTCTACAAATGTTACTATGTAACCCCAGTTAAGGTCAGCCACTTCTAATAATGTTACCATTTACCCTAACGTTAATCCTGTACACCAGTACAACATAGGATTTCCCATGACCACATACAATTCCAAGCATTTTAACTCATGGGTGCCTATATAATTAAGATACGACCCCAATACTCCCACTTTAATGCTGCCATATCTTGAGATATAATTATTCTTTCAGATTTCCTTAAAATATTTTGTTTTTAAATCATTGTTTCATTGCTAGTGCAGTGTTTATTCTGCAACCGAATATGTTCTAACATTTTGTGTACTGGCATGTGGTACATAGTTTCTTTTTGTGACATTCGGTATTTGCATTTATTCCAAATGTGAATAGGATGAACAAGCCGCGTCTATAGTATCCTCGTATATCGAGGTATATGTGAATTTAATCTCGGCTGGTAATGGCAAACCATTCTTTGGCTGGCTACAGGGAAGTGCCAGCCGGTTTGAAGAAAGATGTTGTATCAACGGGGAGACTAGAATGGGGCCTAGCCATGTTCGATGCATTTCGCAGAGGATATGGTTTGAAAAACGAGAAATACATTTACAGTTTAGGGTACAAAAGTAAAGTGCCCTCGCAGTGAAGAACAAAAAAATGGATACAGTCAATGTACAAACAACCCACTTCAGTTCTTGGCGTCATCAATAGGATAAAGATAAGAGGAGTCGTTTTTTTACCACGCATTAGTCCACGCAAAGGAGCAAACCTCGGGTGAATCACAAAGCTTTCCGCATTTCAAAAAGACACCACGAATGAACCAAGCAGTCTGTCGGATGATGAGATGAACAGGATTGGACGCAGTGGACGACTATGTAGTAGAAGCCACATGGGACCTAATCAGCAATATTTCGTGAGTGTTTGTTTTGTCTGAATTGCCCGTTGGCCTTCTACTGGCAACTGGTGGTTGTGGTTCAGGAACAACCGGATGCTCTTGCCTGCCTTCGATAAAAACACGCGCTTTTATTTTTTTTTTTTTTTGTTTTTTGTGTGCCTATATTAGCTGAAGACGTGGACGCATATGCGGCAGACGTGCGCCTTATTCCTCTGTTTTGTTTGCATTCTGCATAGTTTTTTTTTTTGGGGGGGGAGCACCAGACAGATGTCCCCCCCCATTTCCCCACAAAGGTGTTTTTATATGTTATTATACCTCCTAAGATGTTATGTTGCGTTTTTTATTCCAAAAAGATTTTGATCAAATATTTTGTTAAATATTAAAATTTTTAACGGGGTATTTTTTGTCCTTAGTGTTTTGTAGAGTCCAGGCTGGTTCTTCTTTCTAAAGGGTTTATCCGATCTGGGGCTTCTATGTCCGAGTCGGAATCACTTCCCTTGTATATTCAAGTGATCTTTGCTATGTCCTGTGTATGCTATGTGTGTATATGCCATATTGTTTGTATGCTATAGATGTTGGTGTAAGGACAGCGTTTATGCCAAATTTCACCCGAGTTTTCTATCAATGGATTTTATTATTTGTTTAGGAAAAAAAAGGAATAGTAAAAACATTTTATTGTTTGGAAAGGATTCATTTTCATTTCCCTTATTGAAATTCAATTTCATTATTTCTGAATTCTGATTTTGAATGATAAACGGTTGCTGTTACAAAATAAAAATAAATTTCCAAGTGTTTTGTGTGTGTAATATTTGTGAGACGTTTCTCATTTTCCCTCGGAGTTATTCAGGAGTGAGAAGGCTATGTCCTACTTAAGGAGCCGCATTACCTTTATTATATATTCATCATGCTTCTCTTAATGTGTGGGCATAGCCTTGTCTGCCGCCTTGAGCGGCCATAATTAAAATAGATATTTCTTTCATCAAAAGGTCCGAAAGGGCCTAAAATCAAAAAAGATAAACAAATGAGAATTCCTATGTTATTTGATAACTAATTAACGTCAGTTAGAGGAAACCTTTAAACTTGTGGTTAGTTAGTTCTATATCCCCGTTTATGTGTTCTGTTTGTCCATATCCTGCTTCTGGGTTTTTCTGAGACTCTTTCGCAGGCCTGTTCACTTATCGTGGCGCCGTGTGGCTTAGCCCTGCGACGTCTGCGCACCATACTTCTCCGAGTCCGCAGGTTCCTGTGTCCCATTAAATTTCTGTTAAAAAAAGGCTGAGATTGTTAATTTATCAATTAACAAGTGCGCTTCCCCTTCCTATATGTGAAATTAGTTAAATATACGTTTAGTTTAAGTCAAGTTAGAGTTAGAGGCACCGAAAGATCGAATTTGTTATAAAATTCAAATCTCTTAATTTTGTATTTGATTATAATATTTCCTTGGGGTGAAGGATGAGGTGAGGGCCTCAGCCCACGCACTGGCTGGTACCGCCAATACTTGGGCGATCAACCGAAACCTCCTCTCATCCCTACCCCTCGAAATTGTGATGTCCTGTTACGTCAGGCTATTTAGTAATCCTAATAACCTATCCACAGGCCATCAATCTTTTTAGTTATGTAGTCCGTAATTTTGGTTAATAATTTTTTTTTTAAATCCACGTCTAAAAAGTGTAAATTGTTCCTTCGGTACCTCTCCTTTTTGCATATTTCTATAATTAATCATATTATTTCATTTTTATTTTTGCATTGTGTTATGGCGTGATATTTGGTAAAATTTGCTTTTTTACACATGAGGCATTTTGGTATTGTTCTTATCATGTGCCTTCTGACAGCTACCTCTCCTGTCAACCATGTGTTATGCAGATATTTAAACATTATACTTTGTATTTTTAAGGATTTGATGTTGGATCAGTATCCCCATACCCTGTCTTAGTTTATCCCCCAATTCTCTTGTTCTACTTTACAGCGTATATTTTTTTAAATTTCTTCTCTTATCCATTCATATGTTTGAAATCTATCCTTGGGCCATAGTTCTATTTTGTCCCTAAATTTAACTAGTAGTTCTTTTAATATTTCTAAATTTTCAAGGTACTTCTAATTTTTTTTATAATAAATTGTTCTTGTATATATCTGCCCTATTCCTGATCGTAATACTGAACCAATATTTATAAAGGGCTTCCCAAGGTGTCTTGGGTTCTAAGTTTATCATTTTTATTCTGTTTATTATATTAGTACATTTTAATAGTAATGGGCTTGGTAGTGCTAGCCCTCCTCTCTTTTTTGCCCTGTATAAAGTTTCTTTTATTATATAATGTGTCTTGTATCCCCATATGAAGATTATTAGATCGTTATCTAATTTATTAAGCTTTTTGTTATCTAGGTCTATTGATTTTAATATATAATTAATATTTGAATATAAATATGTTTTGGCCACTTGGGCCCGCTCCATAATGCATAACGGT
This sequence comes from Megalonaias nervosa, assembly GCA_016617855.1. Taxonomy (NCBI): domain Eukaryota; kingdom Metazoa; phylum Mollusca; class Bivalvia; order Unionida; family Unionidae; genus Megalonaias; species Megalonaias nervosa. The sequence goes on along the minus strand of JAECUM010006754.1, from coordinate 16,971 downwards.
GTTAGTGCCGACATATTAGTGTTTTCTTTAATTTTCTTGATCATGTTTCTATAGTTTTCTAATTCATCTTCTTGCCAAAATATATTCCCAATGCTTTCACCCGATCTTTTATTAGGTGTAGGGGGAAGTCCAGGTTGATTCCCACGCCAGTTTTCTATTTTTAGTATCTCTGTCATGATTAATTTTTGACCCAGAAGCTTTTCTTCACGTTTGCTAAGCCTCAGCTATAAGGTGGCGCTCTACAGTTTCATATTTTGCATAGGGTTAGAATTTTAAAGAAAAAGAATTTTCCCTGGTTTCCTCACTAGTTATACTGGCTATTTAAAAAAAGACCTTGTATATCTTAGGTATTGTTCAAAGAGCCTTTAATTCCCTTTATTTTGGTGTATGATTGATGGGTGTGATATGGGTTATAGAGTATACAGCTTGGCCTTACTCCAGATGTGCACCTTTCAAAAAGTGCTATCTCCACTTGGTCATTTCCACTTCCTGAACTTCAGAGGTAAATTGTAAAAATAGAGCCGATAACTTTTTTCATATTTTACATATTTGGTAATTCATTCATTGCACTTTCAGAAGCTGGTATTGTCTAGTCTGGCAAAATTCATTTTCCCTATTTTAATAGCTGCTAAAGATAATGTACTTTAGACAAATTCAGGCTGATTTTTGGAGCACAAGGGAGCAGTCATTTTAGTTAGCAGTGTGCTAAGGTCATTTACAATTTCCAAAAGTACAATATCCAAAGAAATATCATCCACATTATATCAAAGTAGCATACAGGTATGCCAATATTCTCTCCACTGTGCATGTTTTAAATGCAAACAACTTCACCTTACATACGTCACTCTCTTAAAAGTACATAATAACTGGTGAGCGCCCCCTAAAGTCATGTATAGGCTATAATTCACCTGTCTTGGGAATATTACCGCGGCCATGTGTTTGATGTCTAAAGACTTCCTCGAGACTAGTGTTAAACTCTTACGCACGGTTACATGACCAGCCGGAGACTGGAACTTGAATCGGCCAAGGCGATAGATCGCACCATCTAAACAAAGGCTTGTAGTTATCACACCTATGTGTTAAAGCTTAGTCCAAAGATCAAAAGGAAGTCCACGTGGTGAACGGAGCGTATTCTTATCCGTCCCCACGTTGACAGACAGCGAGAAGGGCATTGTCATCTAAGTTTGATTGGATCGGTTCACAGCGATATCCACTCGGAATTGAGATAGAGGGTGTGATTACAATGCAGGCCTGAATGATACTTTCAGACTCATAAGAGAAAATTCACTATTCGCCTAGAGGGATTGCAGATCAATAGGGTTACTCCGAGAAGAAACCACTCGTAATATGGCGGCAAAACTTAGGTAGATTCTGAGGAAAGACAAAGCTTCGAAAGGTCAGTAAGTTATTTGCTCGATTTTTGCAGAATATTACGGCATCATAATTGTAATTATTTGTAGTATGTATACTTAATTACTAGGATCGTTAGTATGTAGAATTACCTTTGCAGTGTTTCATTTAAATGCATATTTGAGAAATGGGCTTGAGCTTGCGTAAAGAATTATTAGATGCGAGGCGGAATTATGTAGATTGTTAGCTTGTGGTCAGAATTAATTTTGTAATTCGCTATTAGGTTACTTCGTAGTAAACTAGTGTATTTATTAAAGCGTTATGTTAGAATTTACACATGCTTGAATTGTGAATTTGGAAACATGGTTGATGTATGTGAGATTAGTTACTATGGACGTACGCATATATCAGAGCATGGATATTTGAATGTTTGTGTACTTCGTATGAGTTGTAAGGTAAAGAAATGTGTCTGATTATTCGTGATATTGTTTAGTATAACGGGATTAGGAATATGTACTGATGTGACGGAATTTATTGATGTATGTATAAGAAGTAATTGATACCGTGCTATATTATGACGTTAGTTTGACCATACAAGAACGTATGGGTATCTTGATGTGAACGAATGCGTGACCGAAGAAATTTAATAGCCTTTATCTGATGATAGGCTGTGTATAATGTGAGATGAGAGGGCTAAGGAATAAGATTGTATCGTCCTTGTGTTTTCACAGGAAGCTTTTTAGGGACACAGAACTTTGGGTTCCATTGGGTCCCGAGTCTTCAAAAGTTGGAGACGGATATGAGGCTGTAGCCAAGACAGTCGAAGTCGACAGAAGGGTAGTCGTGGGAGAGAAAGTGGAGGAGAAGGAGTCTAGAGAAAGTCGAGGAGGAGGAGGAGGAAAAGGAATTTGGAGAAAAGTTGAGGAGGAAGGGGAGAAGGAATTGGGAGAAATAGGAGAGAGAGAAAGGATACAACAGGTGAGTAGAAATACAAGGACAAGTGGAAATCAACCCCACACTGCTAATCAAGTGATGCAATGGGCTTATTAAAGGGTCGAGCGGAAGGAGTATAATTGGAAATTTGAGTCATTTGATTTTTGATTTGCTATTAAATTGTTATTCATTGAATTTCAACCTTTTTTGTATATTTAACCATCTAACCGTCGGCATTGCTGACTGGGGACTCGGATCTTTACATCTATCTTTCACTAAATTTAACTTCCAACAAAATAGAGCCTGGGTGGGACTTCTATCGTAGTTTAAATAAAACACCGGGAGCACCCCACCCCAACCATAACAATCGTCACACTTTTCCGAATGATTCGAATTCTTTCTCTAGGTGCTTAAAGGATATAAAATCCCTTATGAAGTTTGTACAATCTGTCTGCACGTTGGAGTATTTTAAATTCCTGTTTCAGGTTTGGGATTTGTATCCCTTCTATTTCTGTTTCTTATTTTGATACTTAGGATTTCAATTGCTATTACGTATAATAGCATGGATAGTGAGCACCCTTACCGCGCCGATCTCTGTATTTAAAATTCTTCCGTGATTCCTCCATTCACCTATACTCTTGAGGTTATTTTATTGTAGAGGATTTCGGTCCACCTTCGGAAATTGTTTCCAAATACAATTTTTTCTAAAACTTTCTGCATATAGTTATGTTCCAATCTGACGAAAGATTTTTCTTGGTCGAAAAGTACCATGGCACCTTTCTGACCTGTTTCATTGATGAAATCAATTACTGTTCTTATGTTTTGAATATTATTCTGTATGTCCCGTCCTTTCGCACCACATGTCTGATTTGTATTTATTTTACCCATTCCCTTTTTAACCCAGTTTCCTAAAAGTCTACTTAAAATTTTATAGTCTATATTAAGGAGGGAGAAGGGCCTCCAGTTTCTAAATCTTCCCTTTGTATATTAATGTAATTATACCCTCCCTCGTGGATTTCGACATTGTTTTGTCTTTTAGTAAAATATTATTATATAGCGATTCAAGGATCGGTGATATCTAGCCTTCGAATTTTTGATAGAATTCCGCGGTGAGTCCATCTCTACCAGGCGATTTTCCTTTCGTTAATTGTGTAATGGTATTCTTTGTTTCTTCTCTAGAGATGAGATCGTCACATCGGTCTCTTATGTTCTGACGATATCATCTCAAATTTTATTTCTAACAGATATTCATTTATGGTATTGGGATCAATTTTTTATGTTCCTTATATTTTAAAATATAGTTCATAATGTCATTTTCCCTGTTAATTCCTTATTATTATCCCTTATTATTTCTAGTTTTTTCCCCTCCTTTCCTTAGTTCCTTTCTTTTGTATAGTCCTTCTGCTTTCTTGTAAAGTTGTGAATTTTCCTGCTCTTGTTTGCCTGCCTTTGTTTTCATCTTCCAGATTCTCTTGAAGTCTTCCTTTTACTTTCTTTTCTGTTTTCTTCGTGTTATTTTTCCCTAGTTGCCTCTTTAATTCCTATTTTTCCATTTTTTGTAATTCCATTCTTTTAAAATATTTCATGCGGTTTTTTTAAATTTATTCTTTAAAATATCCCATTCCCTAATAATATCCCTATTTCCTCTTTGCATGAATTCCCTTATTTCTTTTTTTTATTTCTATGAATTCATTTTCTTCTAAAATTTTATTATTTAATTTCCATATACCTTTGCCCCATTTAACCCTATTTTTTATGCAGATTTCTATATAAATTAAATTGTGGTCTGATATTCTAACGTCTGAAAATGGCTGCATTTTTGTATATTCCATTCCCATAGTTGATTCCTTAAAATCTATCCAATCTACTTGCTTGCTTATCTTTGTATTCACAAGTGAATTCTCTCCTTAGAATGTTTAGTCTTCTGTACATATCCACTGGATTATGATTAGATAGTAAATTTTCCATTTCCTGTCTGACGAGTTTATCATTTGGTTTAAGTGCAGCAGTTCTATCAATATTATCCCCTAACCAGTTCAAGTCCCCTCCCAAAATCAAGTTGTCCATTGAGAAATAATTTAAATAGGTTTGCAGATATTCTATAAACTGTTGGGTTTTTTTGTATTTATTTGCTGGAAAATACAGATTTATTATGACATTTTTCTACCACTACATGTATCATTCTTCCTATAACCCCCCCCCCCCTTGATTATACCTTTCCCAGTTTAGATCTCGCCTATTTATTATTGTTGCTACCCCTCCACTCATGTCATCTTGTCTGTAGTTGTTTGTTATTACTATAGCGTCTAGTTTATTTTCTATCATAGCTTGCAGTTCTTTAGAAAGGTTATTATGTGTTTCTTGTAAAATAATATCATATTCAGTTTCTCTGATTAATTTGGTTACTTTATCCTTATCAATTCTATTGGTATTTATTGATGCTATACGGAAGTTCTTTCCTTCCATTTTTTTCGTCCTGCCAGGTTGCCGCACCTCTTGTCGTTGTTATTTAGTAAAATAAATTGTGTTACTTATTATTAATGTTTATAATGAAGTTTGTATATTATAAGATATTAGGTATTTTGAGGGCACTGGCCCTGAGTAACATCCTGTGTTTGAGTTGTCATCTTGTATACTTTCCTTTTCCCTATCTCCATTGTTTGTCTCTGAATTGTCCGTTCCTATTTCTGTCTCTTCCATGTCAATGTCTATTTTACTGTCACTTTCTTCTTCACTTTCATTTCCGCTTTCATTGTCTTAATCAATTTCACTGTCTTTTCCATTGCCCGTTTCCTGTATGACTATGTCTTTTAAGGGTTTTTCTCCCTCTCTTTTTTTTTTAATCCCTACTGTTGTCATTTCCCTTGCATAGTCTCGCACTGGGGTGATTGGTAGCCCTGATCCTCCGATAGCGTTTTCACTTCATTGTGAGGAGCTTGAGACCGATATGGTTTTTTCCTGTTTTTGTTCCTTAGCTTCGGCACCGGTGTAGGTGTTAGAAGCTTCAAGCCAATTAGGTCCACCGGGCCTTCCTCTGCTTGGGGGGTGGGGGTGGGGGTGGGGTTTCCTCCTCATCTTGGGAGCTTCCCTCTTCCATCAACAGATTTTGGAGAAGATAGAATCTGGGGGTTTTTTTTCCCAGGATGTTAAACTCTTTGTTTACCATTTATATGTTTACCGTTTTGCTTGGGTTTGGAAGTTTTACCATTCCAAACTTTTTGAGGAATTGTCATCCTTGTCTCCCATTATCGCTGTTACGTCACTACTGGGGATTTGGGTGTTATAGGTGCCATCTATAGTGAGCTCAATCCTCTCCATGTTGGCTCCTTCTATGTTGGATATCCCTATGCTAGCTTTTTGTGGCCCTTTTGCGCTCTTCCCCCTTTTGGTCTTTGTTTCCCTCGTTTGTATTAGGTGTAGTTTTTGAGGTATGCTGTCCCTTTTGCTTTGCTCAGTTAACTTATTTATCTCTGTTTGCGTTACTTCATTTTCCTCTGCATTCAAATTTAAGTGATTACTTGCTATCTTACTTGCATAGGTTGTGCTGCTGGTTGGTTCTTGCAGTCCTTTGGACCATTCCAGTTCACACCCTCGATACCATGTTTTAAGTAAGAACCCCATCCCATAAAAGTAAGTTGGGATACGTTTGGCTTCCTCTTTCAACACTGTCATAATTCTGACACCTGAGTTCACATTCCTGAAACCCCATACAGTTGCCATTTTACTTGGTCTAATTTGGGTTTTCAATTTTTTTTCTCTCTTTTGTGCACCATTTTTCTATTATCTATCTCGAGAGGGAGTCCGGAAACAAACACGTCTGCTACATTGGCCTCGACCTCTCTGATCATCGGTAGGGCTTTATCCACTTTTGCTTTTAAACCCTTTACCTCAATTTCCTGTTTTTCTAAGATTGGTTTTCCCCGATTTTGGGGATTCAGGATAAATTTGTTTATCCCTCCATTCTCTAGGCCGTCTATTGTGTTAATATCAATGCCTTGCGTTTTCGGGCCATTAAGATCTCTGATAACCTTGAGAAAACTTGAATATCCCCAAAATCTAGGATCTGGCATCGGCGGGTGGGGGTGGAAGGCTATGGGTATCTGATTTTCCACACTCCTCTCTAGTTTTGTTTGGAAATAAGCATTTAGTTTGTTCCAGTCGGTCGAATGTTGTTCACCGCTTGTGCCATGTTTGAGCACATTACTGTACGAGTAGAACACACTAAAAGTTGAAAATGTATGTAACCTTAGTAGTGTTCACGTCAATGTACATGTATCTAGCTCACCCTTCAATACTCTAACATACAATATTAAAGTATTAACTATGTAGGCTAAATTGAATCTACACAATTGCAAACATGTACTACCAAAGTAAAACACACGAAAAAAGACAAATAAAAAAATGCATACAAAATAATCAAAATAGAGAAAACAAAAAGAATAAGAAAAAAAAAATTAAAAAAAATAATTGATATTGAAGAAGAATAAAAAGGCGTGTAAATGGGTTTAACTTACAAGCCTCCTGTGGACTCTCGGGCTGTTTATTTGTGCGTGCCATTAGAGATGAAAATCGAGAAGACTTCACTTCTCAAAAAGGAGTATCAGAATCTGCATAGTCAGGGTCTTTTATCCAGACGTAGTGACTCTATCCTCTCTCAGCGTTCAATAATAGCTACACGCATTACTTCCTCGCTGATGGTATAGACCTTTATCCAAGCCAAAGACTCTAACATCAAGTTCTAGGTTGAGTCGCTCAAACTGTCAATGTTCCTCAGCTTCACTGAACGTCAATGTGGAAAAATCGAGCCTGTTGACCTCGACCTCCTGAATTTGCATGGCTGAAGTAGCAGTGCTTCTGAAATATGCTGTAACCTTAATCGTATCGGTACTCTGGTCTGGTGCAGATTTTACCAGTTTTGCCGTTAACACGATGCTACGTTTCAGGTCGCTATATTCCCTGAGCTCCCTGCCAATGAATTACCTGTAGTCTTTAACAACTGTACTGGCTCTGCAATGCCGTTCCACAAAAATCTGGGAGGGCGGGGAGTTCAGCCCAACGCCCAGGAGCTGGTACTGGCCGTAAGGTTGGAAAGAAGTCTCAATGTTGACCAGCTCGTTTAGGTACTCCGCCCGGGTTGTGGTTGATTTTGACCAGATATTTCACATTTCACACGAATGAGATGATAAAGTACGTGATAATGGTAGCCATATATATTTTAGATAAAATCAACCAAAACCAGGATATAGAACATTATAGATCTTGAGGTAAGAGCTTCGCTTATTGTAGACCACTTAGTGCTACAGGATAATCTGGATTAGGTAATTTTAGGAAAATTATTATAGACAGTCTTAGTTTTTCACTTTTTCAATGTTGTGCTTGCAATTGCCATCTATATTAAAAGTTAATGCCCCCACCGCCGCCACCACCACATGCCAACAACACGTGCTATTTTTTGATGATTTTGAACATTTAATTGTTGAAAGCTTGTCAATATCTGAGTAAAAATATTACATGACTATATGCTTTACAAAATTTTATAAATGGTAGAGCTGTGTACCACGAAAACCTTTGTACCACGATATACCACGGTATTTTCTAAATGTACCTCGACAGTACCACGGTATACCGCAATTATATTAGGGACCAACAATTCGATGTTCTTGAGCAGGGTCAAGACACTTTTTTGTTTGATTTCTGTCATACTGGAAAAAAATATATATTGCTCTGATTTATAGCAAATTAACACATATTATGTCCATATTATTTGGAACATTATCTTGAGACAAAACGAAAACAAAATATTTCTGCTGAAAAGAGAATAAGAGATCCCTTCTCCCTCCCCCCCCCCGCAAAATTAAACGGCCTGTACCTTATAGTAAACAAACTTATGTGTATATTAACTGTTGTATCAGTTGCAATCTAAATATGGTAACTAATGTCGGACAATTAAGCTCAGACAATAACTGATACTGTGAGATGCTGACATTAGAAAGAGGAAGTGTTGATATTAAAGTTTTCTAGCTACACTATACATATAAAAGGCAGGGATGCCAACGCCCCGGTATGATATTTATCAAAGAGGGTCAATAACCATAAAGCTCACTTACTCAACAAAGAAATTTAGTAGGCCTGGGAAATTGCGTAATGTTCAGACAGAAAACAAGTGAGCTCCTGAAAATCGAAGGATGGTTTGCAGTATTACAAACACCTTAACATTCACATAAGGTAAATAACTAAAACATGAGGAATATTGTTTTGTTTATGGGGGGGTGTTTATTTTTTTTTGGTTTGGTTTGGTTTCTTTAAAGCGAAAATTTTTTGAGAGTTGGATTTGGCCCGAATGTGTTTCACAATATTCCATTTGGCCATCCCGTTGGTATGCAGTACACATGTCTAACATGTGATTAAAGGCTCATAAATATACTTATATTTGTAATATTCACCATTAATTTGTGCAGATACAACCGCTGTACGTACCCCTGGAAAAAAAATACCGTGGTAAACCGGTAGATTGTAATACCGCTCACCTCGAATAAATGGCACCCACATGTATAAGTCTGACCTTAATTCGATAGTTCATCGCCCCTTGCTTCACACAGCGATTGACTAGAAATTAACACGTGCGCTGTATACAAATAATGTTGCCGTATATATCAGCATACGCTACTATACGTCTTCTTACATCTAGCTAGTCAGTTCCACTCAATATGATAAATGCTCGATTACTATTGCATAAGATTCACTAAATTCTAGCTTACAGTAACTAATAACCTGCAAGATCATTCAAGCATTACAAAATCATATATAAATATGCAATTATCATTAACTCACGATAAACAGTATCATCATACAGACAAAGGAAATTAATTCATATAACCATAAGAAATTCTACACATTTGAATATTTGGATTACTTCATAAATCCCTAGGAAATACTACACATTTGAATATATGGATTACATGCAATCCGTCAGTTCTATCAATGAACTAATAGCTGTAAAATTAAAGTAATAAATTGCATACAACTCTAGCATAACAGATTTCTATGAAATTGAATAAGCGATACATAGCATGGATCATAAGCATATCAAACACATTTGCATAAAACCAACAACAAAATAGAAAATTACATGGAAATTAAAATTGCGTACTTTAATGTTGATTCTTTTCCACACAATCGTGCGTCCTAGTACTATAGCCTGTCTTTTCCTTTCAAGACAGGTATCTGGCCTTGTTAACGAGGGAAACCTCTATACTTAGGTTTTCCACCGGAGTCGGACCTTTTTGTCTTCTCACAAGGCAAATTTCTGACTAAATAATTTTGACTAAGGTAGGTAAATTTAAACTCCCATAACTTCCAAAGTGTACGCCTTAAGTTTAACTGACCAATCGAAAGCAGCTGTTCCTAAATTGTCCCCAAGATAATCACGTCTTTCATCAGATTTTGACAGCCTAGAATACGATGAAATTAACTTTCCTTTGAAGATCAATTATTTGACATGAAGTTCTCTACCGCGGTTATGGCTGGTAACCCTACTGTACTTTCCCATGATAGCGATACGGTCAATTCTACTGAGCCTTAACGTAGGTCCTTTAATGTTTCAGAGATGAAATAAGGGAAATATCAAAGTGACATTTCTCAAAGACTTTTCCGGCTTGACTATGATAAAATTTTAATGCACAATTTATTCAACTTGAAGATTCAGTACTTCTTCAAAATTCGATACATTACACTTGCTTTTTGTCATTTGTCATCTTTATCTCTGAAATTCATTCCCTTTTCTTTTATCACCGTATTATTAGTTTAACCTGAAAAGCTAGTTTAAATGACTCGCGGTGAGATACTATTTGGTAAAGTATTTCTAAAGAGACAACAATGTGTTAATACATGTTGTGTGTCCATTACATGGGCATTTTTTTTTTGTCGCTTATATAAAAGTTTATATTTTATCAAAAGTGTGCTTTTCTCTCTCTCTCTCTCTCTCTCTCTCTCTCTCTCTCTCTCTCTCTCTATATATATATATATATATATATATATATATATATATATATATATATATATATATAGATAGATAGATAGATAGATAGATAGATAGATACAGATATATACATAGATAGATAGATACATACATAGATACATAGATAGATAGATATAAAGAAGACCCAGTAAATGGAGAAATTAATAGAAACAAGAAGAGCGAGTCGTGAAATATAAAGATTGTTCAGGAAAAAAAAAATAAGTAAAAACCAGGGTCGTATAATTGCCGATTACTACCTATATCAGAATACATTAACTATTAATGATTTTGTGTCTCATGTAACACTTGTGCAACACATTACCAATTTTAATATCAAAAACATTTCCAACGATAGTATGAAAATGTTTTATGAATTATTTGTATTTTAGTTGCTTGGTAATGGTTCACCCATAATCTAAGATTTGTATTGCAGTTGTTACAGATGGTACAGCCACAATCTAAGATTTGAAAAAAAAGCTATAGTAATATAGTCTATGAAAACGTAATTGAAATCGATGCAGGTTACAATATTTATGGAGAAATGGGTAGAAATTCTGTTATTCTATTATTTGATGGGTCATTCTTTGGTCCGCCTTCATGAATTAAACAGCTATGGCTTGCATCAAGGCATCGTGGAATATATCCATTTTTAAACAACTGTTAAAGAGATCAGAGCGTGAGGGAGGAATATGTGCGGAAAACGTTATTATTTTAACAATAATTCCATCAGGTCAGGTAACTTTTCTGTATCAGGACGAAAAAGAACGTTGTAACCTTCATGAACAGAGAGTACAACAAATTCAGTATCAAAAAGTGCTTATTCTGCTACAAAAACAGCCGAGGATAAAAAATCACGTGGGTTGGATTTAAAGTTTTCATTGAGACCATTGTTAATAAGAAAAATGCATTCGTGCAATTTCTTATTATGTACAGGTTCGTTATTTACTGGTGAACTGTAATACCAGAATTCAACCACTAAATTGTGGCCCTTCTCATGTGCCGCATATGTATTATTACACACGAGTTACGCAGAGCTAAAACGAGCTTTGAAGCGCTTTAGAAACAGTTTTGTCATAGCTATGTATTGTTTCTTAATTGTTACATGGTCCCATTTTCAGGACCAGTCTCCACTGCACATGCATTGTTTCTTTAAATGAACCAAAAACCTGCTAGCTCCGCTTGGTCTTTTTCACTTCATTGTCTTCAAAGGTAAACTGCAAAAATTAGCTGATAACATTTTTACGTTTTACATATTTTGTAATTCATTCACTGCACTTTCAGAAGCTGATGTCTAGTCCTTACATTTATAGCTCAAAAAGACAGTATTCTTTAGACTAATTCAGGATGAAATTTAGACCACATGGGAGCATCCTTTTTGGTTAGCTGTGTGCTTAGATCATGCACAATTTCCACAAGTATCATATCCAAAGAAATCGCAGCCACTGTACATGAAAGTAACATAGAGGTAGGTATAACAACATTCTCTCCACTGTGCATATTGCAAATGCAAACAACTTCACCTTACAACTGTCACTCTCTCCGAAAATGCATAATATATGTAGAGCGCCCCATGATCCTTGAAATGTAAGGAACGGTATCTAGTATTATAGTTTGGTTAATTAAGTTTTTCAAGAATGTCCCGTTTAAAATTTATAAAATATAATTTCATTTGAAATAAAGATTTGCACTATAGTGAAAGAGTTGATGTCATGTACCTACTTCTCGAAAACTTGTATAAAACGCGGACAGTGACGTCCAATTTGTTTTTTCATTCGATCTCTTATGCCCCTCGTCCAACACGTCCTTCTCGTCGTCTTTCTGAATTTCAAAACCCCACCCAATACCACGATCGGATCAGTGGAGCTCTGGACTGAGCTGACCTAGTTGAAAAAAGGGACTACCACGGCAAGCCTTTGGGAACATAACAAGGGAACATTAGGCTATCTTGAGACTCCAGTTCAATCTTACTACAGCATAGTCCGATAAACCAGAACCCCCAAATCTGCGTTGATACTGGTGAACTTTCTGTTGGCCTGATGTCACTTGATCATTAAAATGTGTAATTATGCCGGTGCATAAAACTGTCTGTAATACACCCGCGTACGGTTTAGACTCTTAACCTGTATTTGGTAACAGCCGTACGTAGCCACGAAAATTGAAATTGGCCTCAGGACATACCATTGTTATTCCATGTGGATTTACAAGTTGTCAAACATAGAATTTAATCCGGAAATATTTTGCACATAATCGCCATAAGGACCCTTCAACCAACGGTAGCTCAAGAGACGCGAGAAATACAGGTATTCTCTGTTGATGACCATCTGATTGACTCCTTATAAATTCATTCTTCTCGTAATGTGAGGCTAAATCTTCTTGACCACAATTGGCAGTTTTGTATTATTTAATAAGTCTTGAGTTTAGATCTCTAACCACTTTCTTCGTATCCTTGTAATGGGTAGAAGGCAAAATGTACAAAATTTGATAATGCGATCTGACGTTTCCCATTCTTTCGTGAAAGAAAGTAATGCATGTGAAAACTCGATCCCGAAAATGCGCAGATGATGTTATGAATGTGATTTTACAGGACATTGTATAAAACAAACACTTGCGGAAAAATGGCTTGGATTGCGAGTAGGTGTAACATATTTACAACTGTGTAAGAAATACATGCAACATATGTAAGGAACAAGAAGATTCATCATTGTTGATAGTGAGCCATCAATTATCTTTAATGTGCAAGTTACAATCTGCAAGAAACAGTGCACACTGTCTTCAGTCATACCCTGTGGGGACTTGCACCTTCAGCCACAATATGTAAATAATTGAGAAGACCACTTTCAATACATGAGTACAGTTAGTAACCCTGATAGTACCAAGTTAAACATGTGACTAGATTGACCCTTGCAGTTTATCTGTATTCCAGCACATCTCCGTGGCATAGCTCCAGTTTATCTGTATTCCAGCCCTTCTGTGGCATAGCTCCAGTTCATCTGTATTCCAGCCTTTCTCTATGGGATAGCTTCAGGTCTTAATTTGGAAAATACTGCAACTACCATCTTATTATCATATAAACATGTACTATTCATTAAAAATGGGGAGACTGTAATAATTTTGGCTGTTGTGTCCAATGTAACTCCTCTAACTTGACATTTTTACAATCAATTGTAAATGACAAACGTCGCAGATAATATTTGATATGAAACCATTGTCAAGTCTTAATGGTTACGCGCCGATTTCACATGTGTGTTTATAAGTTCCATTCCAGGCTCCAGAAGGAGGAAGGGTACAATGGTGGCCTGTCCATGGTCTATTAATTTCTGCTATTACCATGGATTCTTCCCACTGAAATGACGACAATTACCAAGCCCAATCCACCTGGACCTGCATTAAATTGCCTCTTTATATCCTGCTGTCTTAAGCACCCATGTCATTACAAATTACTAGTCTACGATAAAAGCCATCTTACCCCATGTTCAAATGTCACAAACGAAACAGTATAACTATTTATCACAAATACAAAACACAGCAATAAATGACCACTGATGTCTATAACTACTTGTAAATATGTCAACTCTTCCCTACACGTGACCTATTCGACACACAATAGAATACACTGTAGATAAACACATGGATGTATACATGTCATGCTCATTGTCATTGACCATATAACGATACACTTGGTTTGACATTCACTGCTACTGAAAATTGATAAAATTCAGCAGGGCTGAAGTGACCACCTTCTTCAAAAGTATGCAGTCGATCATATATCTTACCTGATCAGTTGGTAGTTTTCTTAATTTTTTTTATTTTCTTCTATTGAACCACAATCTTGCCTTGCGGATAGTGCCTTCTCACTCACCAGCGGAAGCACGTTCTAAAATTACAACAGGCTCTCATGCGAACAAGCAAAATATTCTATTTGTGAATACATGTAATGTCCATTTTCAGTATTTAGCCACTATCAAGTACTTTTCATTATCTTTATAAGGGTTTTAAAGAACGAATGGCTGATCATACCGGAATATATAAGGTTCGGCGGATTAGTATTTACAGAGCTACAAGCGTTGAAAGGAGATGACAAGAAGTGAAATGTAAGCCCCCACCCAAAAACAAAAAAAAAAAACAACAAAAAAAAAACCAAAAAAAAAAAACCATTTGATTGAGCGTATTATGTGAAAGTTTAGGAATTTTCTTTTTAAACTGTCCCGACCTACTGGACACACGGTACTAATGGTATGGAAACATGGGAACCAGCCTGGTAATGGGTGAACATACAATAGAGTATATATGGGTTTGGCTGGCCAGGATTGGTTAATAATGTAAGTTATGTTTTAGGAAAAAGAATCTTTCGAGAGCTTATCCTAGTTGTAAGTGAAAAAAAAAAAAAAATAGAGACATTGTTTTATTGATGGAATTCCAGTCCTTTAACAGTCTTGAGTTTGGAACACTCACTTACTAAAAATTATCACCTGACTCTTTGGTACAGAATTGAAAGCACATGGTTCAAATACATGCAGGTCCAGAAAATGCCGCGGCTCATATCCTTTCCTCTACACAAAGCTGACATCCAGGTTTCATCTATACTGATAAATATAGGTTTGATCATGGGCACAGAGAAATTTTAAGTTATTGAATTTTTAATATCATGGTGTTTGCATAGGTTTACTATGGGAACTGAATTAGTACCGTGAGTTCTACTCCTAAGACAGGCCCCAGGTCTGAATATCTCTTAGATTCTGATGCTTGTCTGCCAGTGTTTGCTTTATCTGTCATCGCCTTATTATCAGCAAGTGTGAATTTTACTCATGTCAAATATAATTGCTTTTAGACTCCCAGCTAACTGTCTAGTTATAATGCCCCTATTTCAGTTCCCTGTGTTTGAAAACTAGCCTTAAATATGGGATTTCTATATTGTATTGGGCATAATAGATTGTAGGTCTATATTTTGTACCAAAATAAGATTAGATGACTGTTGTTGTGATGTGTTTGATTGACATGCACTCCGAATACATAGTCTGTATAGTTTTGTGACTTTTTACAAGAATACTTAGTTTTTTAATTGAAGACATGGAGGATGTGATATAATCAAAACTTCCAAGAGGAAGAAATGGTAAGAATTTTACATTATTTGTATTCAGTATTTTATATCACTTTTTAGTAGGACTGTTTATAATCTACCACTTCAGCGGTGTCAACAAAAAGTTTTCAATAAAAGAAAGAAAACAAAAACTAACATTTGATATATTTATTCCCTTTAATGTGCATCGTCCCTGCGCGGCACAGGGCCCAACCTTGGCGCTACTCAGCTAATTACATTTGTTGTTTTTTCCACATAAATAATATTAAAAGATTGAACGTTAACTGCGGACCGAATACCGTCTTTCAACTTGCTAAACTCATGTGTCTTTGATCTCGTCGGACTGTTGTCAGGATGGTGATAACTTGTTAGCCAGTTGTTTTGCTTTTCTAAAATCTAAGTTTATCACCAGTAGGCCTGCAGTTTATTTAGTCTACATTTTGCTTTTAAAGTGTGTATTACATTATATTAAAAAGAATTACATAATTAAAAAACAACAGTTTAAACCAGTTAAAGGTTATAACAATTACCCAATATTTCATCTGAGATAACAATATTAATATAAGTCGTCTACGAGAGAGTTGTTATCTACTGCGGATAAAAATGGACTGAGGATGCAGGTCACAAATCTTTTTTGTTCTGACATTATTTTTGAAAGAAGCCTTACACATTCATATTCATTGTGACGTCATATTTCTTCAAATCCCCCTCCCCCCTCGTCACACCTCGTCACAAACTTTTGACACCACCCCCCACTGCGTGACGTCATATGTGAACGAGCCTAGGTAAAAAAAAAAAAAATGGTACTAACAGCTGCCTCGTTAGGCTTTAAGCATTAAGAGATTAGTATTAGGACTGGTGGGCCTGGTGTCAGGATAATGTGACTGGGTGGGACATGATGCTACATGTCTGCGGCATGATGCCGCAGTGCTAGACATCACTATAAACTGCCATACTGCAGACATCCTAGCGATATAACTGAAAAATTGTTAAAACTACGTTAAAAATCCAAATCACACACACACACACACTATAAACTGCCACACTGCAGACATCGTAGTGATATGACTGAAAACTTGTTAAAGCTACGTTAAAAATCCAACACACATACATACACACTTTCACAGTTCATACAGTATGATATAATAGCACCATTAAATTGACATCAAGGTCATTAAGGAAAGAAATATGCGTGGATATGAGTGAGTGACCTTTGTGTGTACATTTCATACAATTAAGTAGCTTGGCCCACACGTGGATGGAGGAGGGGGGTGGGTGCATGGTGGATTGTTGGAATGTCAAGTGGTTGACTAGAAGAAGTGTGTGTGTGATAAAGCTACGCTGACATTAAAGCGTTATTCGAAGAAAGGTCAAAGGTTGATTTTAGTGACATGTTTGTATGCACTCTGTCCTGGCGTCTTTATTACTTCGAATGGTTGAAACAGCTATATAGCCGTACTTTCTATATCAAAAGTATAATAATTATCGGATTACAGATTTGCGTGTCATCTGATTCGGTCACGGGATTGAAATAACTGGATGAAGACCAATGTCATGGGCGCCCGCAGCATGGGTCAAGGGCGTGTTATATATA
>JAECUM010006753.1:0-68932 GCA_016617855.1 Megalonaias nervosa | reverse complement strand
ATATAGATATACATATATGTCTGTGTGTGTGTGTGTGTGTGTGTGTGTGTGTGTGTGTGGTCTCTGAGATTTGAAACACAAATCCCCCTTGTAAAGAGGGCTTGCTATCAGTGATGAAAAATAATTTTTTAGATTATTAAGTAATGGACTTAAGATTAAAAATGCAAAAGACAATAAAATAACTAAAATGCAGTACAACGTAGTCTTGTCCAGCAGCTCAGTTTAATGATCCGGTTAATAAAGGAATCGCTAATGAATTTAACGAAATCATAATATACTGCACAGTATTACGCATATGTAATTTAATTGCTTGTGTGTTAGTTTTAGTTTCTCTTTTTTTATATTTTTATTTTCATTACATGTTATTGGAATAACTTTATTCACTGGATTTGACATTTTTTCGGAAAATTCAATTTTCTGTTTTGACCTGATAAACACGCAGTCTATTGCTACATTATATTTTTAGCTGACCTAGTTCCTGACCTTGGTTCTTAATTGGTAAACACTGAGTGAAAATCATTGGTCGTAATCAAGGTCATTCTTGGCTTGCGTCAGCTCTGTTGTAAAACAACCTTTTTTAAAATTCATTTCCAATGTGGGAATCATTGATTCTTATCTAAGGCTATACTAGCCTACGTGCTAATTGACATATTATTTTATTGCGTTGTTCGAGTTAAGTGACCACGTGACTCCACCATATGATCTAAAATTGAGGGTAAAAACAGATGTTTTTAGTGTTTTCAGTCAGTCGTATTTTACACCTTTAGAACTCAAGGTGTTTTTTTATGTTGATGTCAGTTTGATTTAGAATTCTTCTATTTTTTGAATTTAATAATTTATATTCCCTGGAAAATACCAGTGCTCATAAAAGGTCTTGGACAAAGACATTTAGTGGAAAGTATTCTGGAATTCTAAACTGGAACATTATAAATTGTGATTCAACGAGGAACTGTTGACATCAGTACAACGACCTCATCTGACGTCATTGCCTTCCATATTGGAACTTCATCGGGATTCGAACTTTGATTCATTTAGAGCTTTTTAGTGATAGGACTTATATTTTTAAACTCTAGGATTAATTTTAAATTAGATTCACAAACCGTAAGTCCTTTTTCATATTTTTACCTTGTTTTCTAGGGAAATAAATTATTGTGTTAAAATTTACAAAGCTTGTTGGCTTCACTCTTTCCTTTGTTACTTTGTACGAGCCTATACACGTAACAACAGGGAATACCTATATTACAGAATTCAATACATTTTTTTTTATAAATACACTTTAAACTTACTTATGATGAATCAGTGAATTGATTGAGACAAATTGTAACGTGATATTTGGAACAATCAGTCTAACTGGACATTATGGATTGCAATATCAGCATGTGTAATATCTTTTCAGTATGTATCAGATAGAAGTATGCTTTTAATAAAATTAATTTACAGATTTAACACACACTATCAGATAAAAATCTGGATGCATACTATTATTTACTTTACTTCCAAAGATGTGTTGTTCTTTTTGTTATTTTTGTTACCAAAATTAGAACCCTATGTTACCAAAATAAAGTACAACTTAATGCAAGAAATATCAATACAACTTTGGAAAACAATCCAGCTAATGTAAACAAAACGCACGTGCATCGCACTACGAATGACACGTGAAAATGATACAGCTGATTTTTTTTTTAGCAAACTAAAATAAATAGTTGACAATATTTTTCAGACCCCTTTAAAAGTTGTAAATAAATTAAGCTTTAAAACTACCGCTACCACAACCGCCGCCACGCTACCACAACCAGGATTTGTGCCAATTCCTGGTACTATTAAAGTTTCTAAAAATTTGCTGTAGTTGGACTAAGATTTGCTGCTGTAAAATTAGTAGCAATTGTGACATGTTTTCTTTAGACGATTGCTTCAACCTTTTTCCAAATGAACATTGTTGTCATAAATTTGAGATGCATTTGTTGATATTTTCTCGAACGTTTTCTTCTAAAAAAACTCTTAAATGCCCAACTATTCTAACTTTTTTCTTTCAGTATGCAGTAAACGTTTTGTAATTTAGCTGCTTTAATTGAAGTTTTTACTTTATCAATATATTTTTATTTCAGCTTCGCTTTG
Source organism: Megalonaias nervosa (assembly GCA_016617855.1). Taxonomy (NCBI): domain Eukaryota; kingdom Metazoa; phylum Mollusca; class Bivalvia; order Unionida; family Unionidae; genus Megalonaias; species Megalonaias nervosa. The sequence goes on along the minus strand of JAECUM010006753.1, from coordinate 66,817 downwards.
TCATATATTCCAACTTCTGATTTCATTGATTCTGTTTTTGACTTCAACTGCATTTACGTAAACTATGATTCATCTCCCTTTTTGCAGAGTACATACTATAGAATATGTTCAAGCTTCCTCTTGCTGCTAGTTCTTATAGTTTCTCCTTTTTTCCCCTTCACAACCTGATCTTTTATTTATGTTAATTGCTAACCGTTATAGTTTCTCACCAACTCTTATCGGTTACATAGTATTAGATTTAGGTGAGAACGTTATATTTGGTTAACACTTTTTAGACATTTGTATCATATCTGGTACAAATATGCTAGAAACATGGCACAAGATTGTTCTGTGGAACTCTGATCTTACCCTAATAACTAAAAGTAGTTAATGGGGGCGATTTGGGAACAATGGGACTTCCATGTTAAACCTTTAGGGACAAGATTTATAGGGACAACTGGAATTAGCATTACAGAAAGGGTCTCAGCCCTTTGGAGACAAGGGAAAATTTAACATGGGGAATATTGAGCCTGTATAGGGACACTGGACACTGGCAACAATGTTGCAAGTGGCTGACCTCAATCGGGTGGAACACTGGCAACAATGTTGCAAGTGGCTGACCTCATTCGGGTGGAACAGGGTGGGAAGTGGGGATTGACTTGAATACGTGCTACTGTAGGGACAAATAGAGACATAGACACAGAGACACACAAAAAACACAAACATAGATTGATGAACATCAATCTATCATCCCCCAAAAAATCGACCAAACATTTTTAGGCAAGAAAGTAATTTTTTTCGCGGCAATGGAGTGGCCCTGAAAAGGGCCTTTGGTTTTTGTCAACACCATTCAGTTAACATAGAGGGCTTCGTACGGATCTTCTTCTCTTCCTCAAACTTCGTCTGGACCGTAGATTAAACTTCGTCTGGACCGTAGATTAAGACTCTCTTCAAACAATCTTGCCTCTCCACATAGATTCTTCGTTTCCAAAGGACTGTCTCTGTGATCTGGGTAATTGCCCATGATGATTTGACATACATGGGATAGTCCGGGTGGAACAGCATCGACGACAGGAGGGTAGATGATTCTACGTTTGTCCACATCTTGTGACGAAAACAGGCGAAGGGAATGAGGTGAACCGCGGTTATTTATAGTGAAAGGGCGTATCGAGACAGATTGAGTTCTTTCACCAATCCTAACACGCGTTACAAAATTCAGTCAGAGTGCAGGGTCTGTCTTCCAGTCCGAAGAGAGCTACCTGTGTCGTTGCATTCCCTATATAGGTGCGCTAGCGTCTGTGCGCAATGAATCAATGCGACAGAATTAGAACATGACGGAAACTAAGAAGACGATAAATTGGGGTGCAACGGCCGTGGCGAAGAGAAGTGATAGCATAGCATCGGCTAAAAATGCAAACACGGTCCTACTTCCAGAAGAGAACGATTTTAATTGAGATTTAATTGGTTTTCTCTCTACTTCACAAGAATTTGTTCCGGTACCAGCACCTTCGCCAACTTGTCCATCTTTACCGTACGTCGAGGATTTTAAACAGAGACAGAAAGAAGAATTGGAGCAATTTTTGCAACAGCAGAAAGAAGCAGAACAAATCCTGAGATATCAACCCTAGTGATCTCTACCACATCATCGACAAGAGCAGGTTCAGAAGAAGGATTTGGTTGTGGCAAAGGGATAAGGCACTTAAAGCTCATTACTCCCCGTTCCTGAGTTTATTCTTTTTACAAAAAACACCCAACGGCCCTTTACAGGGCCACCCACCTCTTTCGAAAAGAGACTACTCCATATTTGCCAAAATTAATTAAAGGTCACAATCCCCTTTATACCCAATGATGGACGTGTGTGAGTGCGTGAGTGTAGGTCCTTCTTCTAAAAAATCAAAACCAAGAGACACTTACGTCTTTTTGGTATATTCTCTGGTACAAATGTACAATTCAGTTCACAACACATTACTTTAAAAGGTTCAGTTTTCTTCTTCATCTTTTTTAGACTCTCTCTTTGCTTTCAATTTCTTCCCTGTCACGGGTTTGCCCTCCTCTTCTTCCTCACTTTCTTCTCTTCTTTTATTCTCTTTCTGGACGTGTCTGGGATCTTCCTTTTCGGAGGGTACCTCTTCTTCCTCTTCTGAATCCCTCTCTCCCTCTTGCTCTTGTTGTTTCTTAGGGCAGTCTGAAGACCAATGTTCTTTATCTTGACGATGAGAACGGGTATCTTGACTTTTGTCTCTTTTGACGCTTGTCTTCCTTTTTTGACGTTGTGGACATTCTGAAGACCAATTTCCTCTCTTCTGACAGATATAGAAAGTATCTTGACTTTTATCTCGAAAGGAGGGGGAGTAGTCCGTCGGCGTCTCTGAAGAAAACACTCGTATGACACCTCGCAAGATCTGATCAGAAATTCGATCTATGTTGGCTCTTCCATCTTTCTGCCAGGATTGAGAGTGAAATAAATACTTGGAGAGAAGACACGGACCCTTTATATAAGGAAGACACTGTCCTTACATTGATATAAACGGGACCATGGCGTTTAAAATGTAGTCATTTGCCTTTTTGCACTTAAGATGAATCGATCATTTCGTGGAGAAAGAAGAAGAAAAGTAAGAGGCAGAAACGTGAACTGTCGCCTGGCACAGTAGCTGAAGTCTTGGCGCAAATACATGCCAGCGATTTCGAAGATGACATGAGTGAACCAGAATCCAGACCTAGAATCTTCCTCAAACCAAAGTCCACCACCAATAACCCCTGAAAACTATTACCACATTCGAGAGACTGAAAAACGCTCCTCTAGAAAATTTAGAACCACGGCCTACACGTACACGGTGAAGTTTAAAGTCCGACATACCGCTGGAGAAAGCAGAAGAGTTCATCCCCGATGTGTGGGATTCTTTGTTAACCACACTGAAACGACAATGTGAAGCCAAAGAAGACGATCGCTTGACACTTTCCATTTATCACGACAGTTTGAAGACGCCTGCATGGATCGAGTTTAGCGGTCCAGCAGATTCGGCACCTTCCAAATTCATCGACAAGATTCAACACGTACAGCAATCCAACGACAAGTTTCACGTCACCAATGGAAAAGTAACCCACGTTTCTCTTCCTAAAGGGACCGGACAACGTAAAAAGGTGTTATTGGTTGACGACCTTCGTAGCACCAAAAAGAGTCTCGTCCTAATTAACAACCCTCAAGACCAGATGTGTTTAGTCCGTGCCATCATGGTGGGACGAACGTATGCCGACAAGAACGATACGGCAGAATGGGAAAGAGCCTGGCAAACTATTTGAAAACCGAACCGAGCCAAACAACGAAGAGAACCAGAACTCCTGTTACCGCAAACAGGGCTATCTAAAGGCACACCCTGTGGCATTCCTGAAATTCAAAAATTGCAAGACGTCTTGGGTCCATGTTACACCTTGAAAGTACACCCTCAAGAAGTGCGCTGACCTCTATTGTTTCCAGGCAAAAATTACAAAGACGGAAAATATATTCATGATGAACCTTTCGATGCCATTACCAGTATCACCGGATTCCTGGGATACAGTTATTATTGTAAGAAATGTGACTCTGTCTATAATAATCGAGAGCAACACAAGCATTGTGGATGGAAATGTAAGGGATGTTTGGCATCTAAACCCTGTCTTGACGAAGGACAAGAACGAGTGCATTGGCCTGCTTGACGGCGCACTGTTGTCAGCCCTACCTATCATCAACAGCATCTGAAGACACAAAGTTCACAGCAGAAAACTGCTTGTCAACTCCTAAAATGTTTTTCTGTTTGTGGACAAGTCATACGAGCCAATAGTGCTAAGGCACACGTATGTTCAGGACAGAAACGATGTCTCATTTGTTACCAAATCGTGGACTTGAAACACGAATGCTACATTCAAAAATACCAAACCCAACAGGAGGAGGAAGAAGATGACCACAAGAAGGAAGGGAATTTCATCTTTTCAATTTTGAATGCATGCAAGAGACCTGCATTCACATTCCTACATTCTGCGTGGCTCATCGAGCATTCGAAAAGTGCATCCAAGAACCTATTTTTTGCCATTGTCCGCACTGTAGCAAGACACCTGAAGAATCTTTCGGGGACCGAACACGCTGGCTGATTTCGCCCAGTGGACCCCATCGACGAGACTTGGAGCCAAGAGGACATCGAACGTTATGGAGATTGTCATCACTATGCCACGATGATGGCTGACAACTTCTCGGGATACGATGGACAGTTTCTTCTGAACAAGACGGAACAAAGCACAGAACGTCCTAAAGTCACTTTGAACGCAGCCAAAATCATTTCCATGCAAGTGGGACAAGTGCAGTTTAAAGATTCGATTAGTTACTTAGCTATGCCAATGGGCCGAATGCCTAATATTTTTGGAATGACAGATATGGCCAAAAGCTATTATCGGGACTTTTTCAATACCGAAGTCAATCAACACGCCGTTCTGTCCCACTTGCCTGATGCTCACTGCTACGACCCCGACAACATGCGCACCGAACAACACGAAGTTTTCTACGGTTGGTACCACTCTCCCGCCTCGAACCCCTTTGACTTTCAGGAAGAAATGTTAAAGTATTGTCGTTCCGACGTGGACATTTTACGACGCTGCTATGAAAATTTTCGAGAATTATTCATGGAGCACGGAGGGATCAACCCCTTGAAAAAAGCCTGCACTATTGCTGGAGCGTGTTACTTAGTGTATAGCGGAAACGATTCATGTCCGAAAACACCCTGGCTGTCATCCGCTCTAAAACGACCAATTTTGTCAAACGTCAATACTCCGTCAAAACCCTACGCTGGCTACATCACTTGTGCAACAAAGAAGACAAATGGATCCAACATGCCCAAAGTGGAGGAGGCGAAAAGACCATCGGAGCGTATTCGGTGGATGGCTGAGACTTAGAAAACCCCAAGATCGTGGACGAGTTTAACAGTTGCTTATTTCACGTCCCATCTGTTACCCTCAACGTGACACTAAAAATCAGTTTTTACAACGTGCCATGGAAGACTTGTACGAGGCCACTTGTGAGCGGCGCTTGAAGTTAGAACAGCAAGGATACCAAGTGGTGGAAATGTGGTAACACGAGTACGATCACCGTTTGAAAACCGATCCCGAGTTTAAACGCATCGTGGAAAGATACAAGCTGGTGGACCCTCTGAACACGCGGTACAGCTTGTATGGAGGACGAACGAATGTCACCTGTTTGATGTACCACGTCGACGAGGAGAAAGGGGAATAATCAAATACTTGGACGTGTGTTGGCTGTATCCTTACGTGTGCAAATATTGTCACTTTTCCGCAGGGCACCCACAATTGCTGACGGAACACATCGACCTCGACAACATTCGACAATACGAAGGATTGACTAAATGTGAAGTCTTGCCACCCACGGACTTGTACCATCCCGCTTTACCTCACCATTGCCAAGGAAAACTGATGTTTCCTTTCTGACGCACCTGTGCCTAAAGGTGCAACCAAGATCAACTTTGTCAGCACACTCAGGAAGAACGCGCCTTGACGGGAACGTGGGTCATCGTGGAATTGTTTAAAGCTTTGGACCTGGGATACCAATTGTTAGAAGTGTACAAAATTTACCACTTTCCCAAGACAGAACAGTACCACAAGGGCGACGAGACTCAGAAAGGTATTTATGCAGACTTCGTGTATGCCTTTTTGAAACTGAAACAAGAAGCCAGAGGCTATCCTTCCTGATGCCACACTCCCGGAGAAAAAAAGATAATGAAGAGAAATATTTGGAGCAGGAAGGCATTATTTAGGTCACATAAAAAAATGAAGGTCGACCATCGTTTGCCAAAGTGATGTTAAATTGCTTGTGGGACAAAATGACACAACGACCGTGTGTACCCAAAACGGAGTATTTGTCCGATCCATCTCGCTACTTCCAGGTGATTCACGACAAAACCAAATCCATGAAAAGACGTGGACGTCGTTCGTGAAGACTTGATCCTGGTCAATTACGAAGAAGAACTGGACTTTGTAGAAGCTTATAAATTTAGAAATGTCATCATTGCGGCCTACGTGACAGCCCATGCTCGCCTAAAATTGTACGAAGCTTTAGAGCTGTTAGGATATCGTGTGGCTTATTTTGACACGGACAGATGGATCTACATCGATCGCCTGGGTCACCGAGACCCTGACATCGAAGGAGACCGTTTAGGAGCCTGGACGGATGCGCATCCCGACGACAAGATCCCAAGTTTTGCTAGTGTCGATGCCAAAACTTAAGGCTACGAGTACCGGGACCCCCAAGGAGAAGTGCATCCCGAGTGTAAAGTGAAGGATTAACTCTCAATTATCGCACCAGTCAAGTGGTGAACTTTGGGGGTATTGAAAGAAGCCTTGCAGTCTGGAGAGGATCAGTATTTTAAAGTGACCACCTACCAACCGCACAAGATTGTACGTTTACCCAAATCGTCTGTCGGCCTTTGGAAAAAGTGTATCAAATTGTGTACCAGAAGTGAGTGCGACTTCTCAACCACTTCACTTTACCGTACGCACACAGAAGTATAAAAAATGGTTCCTAGATGATAGCTACCAACAAGAAGGATGACTTCGACACAGCAAAAATCGATCGAGGAACCCACTGAAAACTCCAAGTTCAAACAATACAATTTTCCTGCCTTCTTGCCTGACTATTATGATTGTGCCAGTCGATTGGAAACGTTTCAAAAATAGGCCACGGATAGGGAAGAATCACCTACTTCGAATGTTTTAGCTAGAACAGGATTTGTGTACTTGGGACTTGAGACTGGCTTGGGATACGAAGTACAGTGTTTCAGTTGTGGTCTGAGGTTGCGTATGGATCGATGCATCTAAAAAAATTCATCTGTTCTAGAAACATTCTCGATCGTCTCCACACTGTCCTTACCTTTCTATGGCCTTTCCACCGTTCACACTACTGCACAGGTATGACAGTACCGTACAGAAGGTAGTACCGTTGTCCGGGAAGAAAAAGAGGAAGACTTCCAAAACTAGGCATAAAAAGGAACGGTTTACTTGCTCGAGACTTCATTACGACTAGTATAAAAAGGGAAAACGTCAAAGACCGATAGTTCATTGTGACTACAAACACCATGCGAGAAAGATGAATACTTTTAAACATACAACATCATTCAAGTTCGATGATTCTCAAGTGGAGTGCGATATTGTGCCTTGCGATGGCAGGGATGCCGTACGCTGTGACCTCAGCGATTCAGTACCACATCATGGAAACTTTGCTATGACTACTACTACTACAATACCTACCATGGAAAGTGATGCTATTCCTGTCAAACGTGACGAATTCGAAAGCGATGCCACTTGTTGTCGTACACCTTATTACTTTACTGGTTTTCATTGTCAATGCCATCCTCCACGTGAAACCATGCGACTACCACCCTACGGATGTCATCCAACCGTGAGCAAACTACTGCAGATTTCACCGTACCCTCATCGAAAAGAGCCTGTGAAGAAGAATATTCCTTCCCTGTGCGTTTGTCTGAATACTGCGACTTGGAAAGTCGATTCCAAACCTTCCGAGGAAATTGGTCTACATATCTGGGAAGACCTATCCCGAAGAATTAGCCAGAACCGCATTTATCTACTTGGGCAAAGGTGATGAAGTCAAGTGCTTCAGTTGCAGTGTGTCACTTCACCAGTGGGAACAGAAAGATTCCGCTTACCTGGAACATGCATGATGATCTTCGCACTGTCACCACCTATCTTTAGTGGGATCCCAGTAATCTCTGGATGGATACTTTACAAGAGCACATTTGTGGTTTGCCTGTGGAGTTGAGAGTACGCATTTACCGATAGTTTGTCAGAATATAAGCGAAACGCAATCTCAAGATCAAATCTCCATTTTTAAACTATGCTCTTTTCTAAAGTGAACGAAGACTGATTATAGGAGGACACTACTTCAGTCACAAATGTAAATGAGGCTATCGGCCACGACCCAGCGATTCCTGATTCTTGGAGGACACTTGATGGATACTTTATAAGTGAACGTTTTTGGATTTACTTTAGAGTTGAGAGAATGCATTTGCCGAGAGTTTGTCAAAATGCAAGTCCAACGAAAAGGACAATTTCATCCGTTACGTCACCGATATTGGAATCACTGGTACGAGAATGCTATAAAATGACTGATTCATTTGAAAGTGTTCCAGTGGTCAGACATTGTTCAACTGGACGACGACAAGAAGACTTTGGATGCTACTCAACCTACTTGTTACAGGCTAGCCATACTACACTGAATTCCAGAGGAAGACTTAGAGGATTACCAAACTCTTTTACACAAACAAATCTTGGTTCAAGAGGATACGTCTGTGCGATATGTGGTGTGTGAACTAGTGACTAAACTATTTGGATACGTCGACGGAGTACGATGAGTTCTTTGCAAAAAGTGCATTTATTACCTCCGACAAAAAGAGGTATAAAAAAACTAGCTACCTTGCCAGGACCTTTATCACTCGTGATACAACAGATTCCATGGAAGGAAGTCAATGACAGTATTCAGACTATGGTGGATTACCAACTCTTTTTACGAGCACTGTATTAAATGAATTTGGGTTGTCGTGTGGTGTGTGTCTTAGTAACGTGCTTTCTGGGATTTCGTTTACCAACCTATTTCTTGTGGGCCCGGTACGATCTGTTCTGTGAGGTACCACCCCCGAAAGACCATTCCGGGAGAACCCTGTGTGACTGTGCCAAGTGTAGAGACTCTAAGAACATTACAAACTGTCCCTAGGACACCAAAAATGTTGTACAGTGACTTGTTTATATTCCACTTTGAGCGTTTTGATGTGTATTTTTATCGATGTAACTCACCATTTGGCTTTTATGTATTTTGTTTGTCTTTCGTGTTCCATTTTAAAAATATGTTGCAATAAACGTGTCCTGAAAAAAGTATAAAAACTCTTGTCTTGTCTGTCTTCGTTTCAAAAGTGACAGTCCCTGCACTATGGCTACCTTTGTTGTCTCTGCTCCCTCTTCGACCACTTTCAAAGTCAGCGACGAAAACTTAGATCGTGCCAGTTGGGAGGCCTTGCATATTTGCAAGAAGGAAAAAGGGCAGTGGTGACAAGAGCAGGTCACGGCATCAGAACAAGAAAAGTCCACAGAAAAAGAAAAAAGTCCCCCAAAAGGTCGCCAGAAAACAGCTTCTACCCGCAAGAGAGGCACTGCTGCCAGGGTGCAACCTTACAATCCTAAACCACGGCCTGCAGCGACGATGACCACGTCTCCAAGAGACTCAGGTTCTTCCATTTCTTTGTCGCTTGTGACGCCAGCCAAGCCTAATTTGACACTCGTTCTTCCTAACTTGATGAAACAATGGAAATCCGTGTCTCCAAGTACTTCTCCTCCAGCGGTGACACCCTCCTCCTCCACCTCTTTAGCCGCAGCGGCAGCTTCTTACAAAGCATCTGGCCCCAAAATCAAAGTCCAAGAGAGATCGGGCATGTTACAAAGTTGACTGGGTTTATCCAAACAAGAACTGTCCCAATTTAGTCCGTTGCGAACTCCTCCACGACGTGTGATGCCTGTCATCAAGTTGATACGACGTAAGAAAAATCAGTGGCGACGCATTCAGCTATAAAAAGACCTGGGGTAACCGGTGGGCATCAGTGAAAGAACGCATGTGGATATATTTTACGCATCAACACACTCTCAAGTATATCGACGTCTTACCGCACTTGGTCCAAACGTACAACCAGTCTTGCCATCAGAGCATCGGATGTGCCCCCAAGAAGTGACTCCCTACAACGAAGTCACCGTCTTTGAGCGCCTGTTTGGTACGTCCTCGATTGTGGCTGTCCCCAAGAAAGGTGGAGTGTTGACGGCAGGAGATTGGGTGCGCATTGGCAAAACAAAACGCACTTTCGACAAAGGTTACTTACCCAAATGGACCACTGAATTGTTTCGTGTCACTGGACGAGAGCGTGGCCGTCATCCTACCGTACATAAATTGGAAGACATGAACGGGGTTGTAAGTGTTGAAAGGAACGTTTTACTTGCCCGAGTTCCAACGTGTGACCAAAAAAGAAGACAACGTCTACGAGATAGAAAGCATTCTCGATCGAAGAACCCGAAAAGTGGGAAAACGACGTGTCAAAGAAGTCAAAGTACGTAGGAAAGGATGTCCGCCGAGTTTTGACTCTTGGATCGACGCTTCGCAACTCATCGACTATAAAAAGAAGTGACCATCATGCCCTTCAACACAGCCTCAGCTACCGCAGTAACCACTCCTTCCCCCAGTTCTTCTCTGCAAGATCTACAAAAGCAACCCTTGTCGGTGTGGTGTCGAGAACGTGTGCCTAGAACGCAAATCGTTTTCTTCTGCCAAATCTTTGTGGTGTATTGTGTCATCGGTGCTGCCATTGCCAATTTGAGTTTGCAACAAGGAGACAACCAATTGTGGACCATTTTACTGAGCAGCTGCATCGGTACCTTCTTCCCAACCCTTCCCTGAAATACTCTTACAATAACAACGTGAGTCTTGTGCCCAACCTCATTCACCCTCACAACAATCACCACCCAAACAACAACAACCCTCTTTTGGACACTGCTCTGACCTCCAGTGTCCCCTCGGACAGCAGAACTCTGGAATTAGGAACAACCAGTTTTACTTAACGTTACTCACTGACAGTTCCATGAATGTTTTTCCCAAAAACACATTATGCTATTTGACAGCCAAATTACCTCAGGCCATCCAATTGGATGACGAAGCCCATTGGGAAGTGGCTTTGGTCGAAATCATTCACCCTGCACAAATCAAAAACATCATTGAAAATCAAAAGCTTTTTACGGTCGAAGTTCATGAGACCGAATTTCAACAATTCTTCAATCAAAACCCAATTGCAAAATCCACGCCGAAAACAGAGAACTCCCAGACTAAAATGGTCACCTATGAGTTGGTAATTCTTGCAGGCTATTATTTTAATGGTCAACATTTGGTGAACACGATTGCTGCCAAGTTCAATGCAGTGTTTGGTAAGTGTTTGGAGAGAAAAGGACAAAGTGTCAAGATCAGGTACCATAAAGTAGCTTGTCCCCTGATGATACAATTTTACTCCTGAGGGTAAAGTGGTGTCCATTTTATTTTGTCCTGAATTGTTTGAAATTTTGAGCGGGTTCATTGAGATGATGGAGGATAAAAAAAAAGAGGCGAATTACCAGTCATGTCGGTTCCGACAACTCGAGTTTTGCAAAGTTGTTTCGTTCTCCGGTAGATCTGAATCAAGGACTAAATTTCATTTTTGTGTACTCTGATGTGGTGGAGTACAACTTGTAGGACACACCTCCGTACCATTACTGCGTGTCATTCCTTTCAAAGTGGATTCTGCCACGAACACTGACGAGGAAGGTGGAAACACCTATCACGTTCACAGCGAATTTGTACATCCTCACCATTTATCGATTAGTAAGTCGTATTTCGACACTATCAACATTACTATAAAAGGAGATCTGGGACAAAATATTCCTTTCACCAAAGGGAAAGTTAAGGTGAAACTCCTGTTTCAAAAACGATTCTCTAACGACTTGTAAGTCATGAATCCTGTGTACCTAGGAGTCGCTCGACAGCGAGGACATGGTTTAGGAGATATGCTGAAGTCGGCGTTTCGTTCGGTGTTCCCCGTTTTGAAACCGATGGTAACACGAGGATTGCACGCCTTGAAAGATGCCGCTTTGACGCAAGGCAAAGAATTTCTCCAAAATGTCATCATCGAGAAACAAAACCCCAAAGAAGCTTTCTTGACAGCAGGCAAAAATTTCTTGCTTCAAACTGGCAAAGACATTTTGGGCCAACGAGAAACTCCTATAAATGCCGTTAACGCTGACGAGTCAATCATTCCTGCTTCCCTGACGTCATAGCAAGGACAAAGCAGAAAGAGACGACGACGAAGACACCCCTCCAGAGGCATTCACACCCCCAGAACTAGAAAGACCAAGAAAAGAAGAATCGTCCCAGAATTAGACGTGTTTGGTTATTTAAAAAACAGAGAGAGAGAAAGAAATAAATGATGCTCCGAGAGTCTTGAGCATGTTCCAAGTCGGAACTGGATCTGTTTGCCATGCCACCCATTTTGATGACGATGGAAGAATCCCAATGGGTGGAATTTCATCCCGTCTGTTCTTTTACGGATTCAGCTCCCATCGAGTTTGAATTGAAAGGACAGCTCGAAGATTATATCGATCTGAATAGCAGTTACTTGTTTTTGGAAGTCAAAGTGATCGAAACGGACACCAGCGATCTAGACCCCGATCAGGCAGTAGCCCCCGTCAACAATTTCATGCATTCCTTGTTTAGCGAAATTGATTTGTACTTGAATCACAAACTGGTCAGCAGCAGCATGGATACTTACCCTTACCTAGCGTACCTGGAAAATCTCTTGACGTACGAAAAATAAGCCAAAACCACCCGTCTGGATGCCTGCGTGGCATAGAAACCTGACACGCCGGGCGAGTTCAATAAGGTAGAGGGTAAAGATCACCCGAATAAGTGATTCGACGAACGTCAAAAGAAAATTGCACTATGTCGTAGTTTAGAACTTATGGATCGCTTGCATTTGGACATGTGGTTGCAAGAGAAGTATTTACTGAACGGCATGGATGTCCGCCTGAGATTGAATCGCAGCAGTGCCGCTTTCCATTTGATGGCTGGAGAAGGTACTGGTTTCAAAACCAAAATACAAGAAGCGCGATTCTACGTACGACGCATGGAAGTGTTACCTAAAGTGGGAAACGACATCAGTCACATTTTGAGCAGAACGACCGCCAAGTATCTGATACGACGAGTGGAAGTGAAAACCTTCACCCATTCCTTCTGGACAGCAATCCATGATCGAAGATCATCTGTTCCAAGGACAGTTATCCAAACGTATAATCATTGGCATCGTCAACAACAAAGACTTCAACGGAGTCTACGATGAAAATCCTTTCCAGTTTTAGCACGTCCACTTGTACAAGATTGAAGTCAGTCTTGATGGCAAGACATTGTGTATCAGACCTTTCGAACCTGACCTTGGTGACGACCATAACAATTACTTGAGGTCGTACTTGTCCTTGTACAAAGCAACCGGACAGTTAGGTACCAACACCGGTCACGGTATTAAGCACGATGATTATGCTAAAGATTACGCGTTGTGGGCTTTTGATTTCACTCCAGACCAAGGCAGCGACGAGGGACATTTCTACCCTATAAAATCCGGCCAGATTCGTGTGGAACTTCAGTTTGCAAAATCTATACGCAATGAGACCACGATGAACGTCATCTTGTATGCCGAATTTGATAATACGATAGAAATCAACAGTTTGAGAGAAGTTATTCTAGACTATTAGAGGGTATGGAAAACTCTTATCCTTCTTTAAATGGTGGAGAAATCTTTGGAAATGGAATGGGGGGGGGGGATATGGTGGAAGCAGAACCATCCACCAAAAGAGACAAAGACGAAGAGGACATGGTGGTCATGTCCAAGTGGCCAGAACAAGAACATTTAGTCTCCTGTTTTGCTAAACACCTGGCAGAAAAAATTACCGTGTTGACCAAGAAAGATTGCTATGGATGTCAAAACTATCATCCCAGTCAAACCGAACACGATAAATGTCTGATGATGAGTCAAGAAGAAAAATTGAACGAGTATCTGGCGGACGCTTGGGGTCTCATCTCTTAAGAAGCAGTGTTACATCAGTGGTATAAAGGCTTGCGTGATCCTTCTTTCCCTCCACTGACTGCTATAGAGATCCATCGCATCGAATCTCTCTTGGCCCAGAGTACGGAGACGAAGCGTAGAGACAATTACTTGACAGAGATTTTCAAGCAAAACGTCAGGTGTTACGTGTCTAGGCTCGTACAAAAGTAACAAGAAAAGAGTGAAAACAACAAACTTTGTAAAATTTAACAAATAATTTATTTTCCTAGGAAAACAAGGTAAAAATGAGAAAAAGAACTTACGGTTTACGAATCAAATCCAAAAATAATCCAAGAATTAAAAAATAGAAGTCCCATCAATGAAAAGTCTTAAATGAATCTGTTAGACACCCGATGAAATTCCAAGATGGAAGGCGATGACGTATGCCGTAACCTTCAAAGTGTTGTTGTGTCAACAGTTCCTTGTTGAATCACAGAAAATAATATTCCAGTTTTTGAATTCCGAATAATTTCAATAAATGTCTTTGTCCAAGAATTCTGATGAGCACTATTATTTTCCAGGGAAAGAATCAATAATTCCAAAAAATAAAAATTCAACTCAAACTGGTCACAACAAAACACCTTTGAGCTTCAAAGGTTTAAAGCACAACTGGCTATTTCTTCTTATAACAGTGAGTTATAAGACTATCTAAAACGCAAAACAGATTCCCGAATGAGGGTCACGTGGTCATCTTACCAGAACAACGTAGAAACTTTACATGCATAACATCACGTACTTTAGTATGGCCTTAGCTAATATCAACGGTTCCTACTTTGGGAAAAACTGTATAAATTTTTTTGAAAAAGTTGTTTACTCAAAACTGACACTGGTTCTGAATCAAGGTCAGCAAATAGATACAGTGTTTCTACTACTGGCTGTTTATCAGGTCAAACAGAACTGAATTGAATTTCTATAAAAAAAAAATCAAATTCAGTAGACAAAGTTATCATTACAATAACATGTAATGGAATAAAATAAAATAAAAAAGTATAAAGCTCACAAACTATTTATTAAATTACATATACATAACACAGGATTGAACTGATGACTTATCATTACCTGTGAAAAAGAAGGAAAAAAAAATGGATACCTGGGAACCTTATTACCTTTTGAAAAACACTTCGTACACTGCTTCTTGGAATCCTGTCGTGTGCGCTAAAAATGAACTTCCTCATCGCAAACCTAAAGACCGTCAGGCTTATGTCATCAACACGGACGACAGTCATCTTCCAGGAACTCACTGGGTAGCCGTCTACTTTCCCCACGATGCCTGTGTGGAGTATTTTGATTCGTATGGATTACCACCTCTGGCAGACGACATCATCGACTTTATAAGAAGAAATGTCCAGACGATACGATTCAATAATGTGAAATTACAAGGCACAGATTCCATGGTTTGTGGACATTATTGTATGTATTTTCTTCATCGACTCAGTCTTGGATATCCCTTAGTGACTTATTTTGATCGTGACCATTCTAGAAATGATGTAAAAGTAGAGAGATGGTTTTGTGACCGTTATGGCTATCTCTTGTCTTCAGCTAGGAAACGTATGTACATCAATGGCCCAATGACCTCCATCCGTGGAAGTCTAATTTCACTTCACAACGTTGTCAACCTTGTCAAAAACGAGTTCCTTGATATTGTTAGAATTGTTGTTATATTATGTGTTAGTTGTTTCTTGGTTAAATAAAAAATGTTATATTTTGTAAAAAGTGTTGGTGGTTTGTTTTCAAAACATGAACACTGTGAATATATTCTCTTTGACTTCTCTCTATCCCTCACCATGAAATAAGCTATGTAGCATTCCTACCCCAAACGATCGTAAGGATGTTTTCTATCGCGTCCGGGCTTGAGACATATAAAGCGAGGCGGTCTCCAGTCTGACCATCCATTGTTGACTTATCAACCTATGAAGATGTGTTCAAGACTGGTAGAGCTGAACTAAGCCTACGCGAATTTACATCGTGTCAGGAAAAACCTGATACCTAAGCCTGAAGACATAGAGAATGTCAGGAAGCTGAAAATGGTCCAAGACCTGATAGAAGAGGTGTTTAAAGACGAAATCAAGAAGGAGCAAGAAGAATGGACGGAGAAGTACAGACTTCAGAAACAGCAGAGAGAACAGCAGCAACAGCAGCAGCAGGAGCCAGAGAGGTTTTGTGGACTACCGTGTGGACACTAAGGAGTTCTCTTTCTCCTTCCGAAGAAATAGACCCTCTCCTGTGGGAAAGCCTGCAGCCAGACGGGACGCAATTTTAGAGGATAAGAGATTGCCATAACCCCTTTCCTACAAAACAGACCTTTTCGGGGCTACCCCCAACAATCTAGGAAAAAAATAGTAGTCAAAGTGCCAAAATATTTGTCTGTCTTTGTGTGTTGGTAGGCTAAAAAGTTGAAGTGTGCCTATAAACACTTCGTTTCTCTGACTTGTAAGAGTCTCTGTTTTTTATTTGTAAGAGTGGTATTAAAGTGTGTTTGTAGGTGAACAAAATGAAAGTGAGTGTTTCTTTCAGCTCCGCGCGTTCCATGTTATGGATGGTAAAGTGGGCATTGTTAGTTTTTGATGGCAGCGAGCAGAGCAGTAAGCAAGACGTACAGCAAGCGCTAGCGATGGAGATAATTATTCCCGCCCAAGCATTAAACGCGATAAAAGGCTTAGGCCTTAATATCGCCACAGGCTGGAGTTTGAGAGCACAGGAAAAAAGAACAACCCTGCTGTTAATATGGGAAAACAGAAGAAACTACAAAAAGGGCCAGGAGTCGAAGAGGGGGCAGTCTATGCATACCCATTCTAGGAGCAGCCCGCCTAAATCGACCCACGAAGATAACAACTACAGCAGTCGACCGAGCCTACCATCGAAATACAAGGGGCCCAACTCACAGTCGAAACTGCCCTAGAGACACCGGACCGAAAATCAAATTCAGCTAGAAAAGGAAACTTTTGCGAGTAAAACTGCCCAAATACCTGCTGAAACAACAACAACATGGCAGAAGGTAACATGTGAGTCCCCACCCACTCAGACACTAGTGGCTGAACTGGAAATATCTTCGTATGATGAAGATAGCGAAACTGATGAAGCCACCATAGCAAAAGCGGCGGCACTAGTGGAGGAAGGGAATAGAAAAGCGTTTACAACCATGCAGATTCAAGCAACGCTGGACGACACCAAGAAAGCTGGTCACTTTATTAGTGCGGTCAAATATCTCGCATGGAGATCGCTCGACACCCACAGACTAAGACCGGTACAGTGGCATTTTGGGGTAAGGATCCTGTCCCAATACTACAGAGATGCCTACCGCCATTACTCAACTAGCAATCTAGTGGACGCAGCTAAATACTTGTGGGAAGTGCACAGGTACAAGGCATTTCCTAAACAGCTAAGGAAGGACGAACGAAATGCGATTGAAATTGAAGATATGGAAAAACGCCGTGGTGCCTTCGACTGAAATGCCATAACAGCCCTTTTAAGGGCTCAAACTGCCTATTTATTTAAAGGGAATCCATTTTGGCTTGGAATCCCGATTCGATGAAACCAATATCTTGATGTTCGAATTTTACCCTTTGGTTCCTCCACCATCAAAATTTTTTGACTATTTGGTTCAATCATTATGCGTGACACGAAAATACGAGTCACTTTGACTTAGCTGATTGGCACAATTTCGAAAATTTATGTACACCTTGTACACTAAATTCCAACTTCGAATTATATTAACAACGAAATTTTCAAACTTATTTTATTTGGTTAATTGCACAGGTGGCTTACACACTATTGGTAATAGGTTCTGTCCCCTAATCTAACTGGACTAAATTTGGTAATTTAAAGTACGGTCTGGGGTTTTGGGGCGTACACGACGTCTATTGCTGTAGCGCTCGCGCATTTTTGGATCTTTCTCCTCCTTTGCCTTTGCCAGACTCAATTAAATAGTGCGACCATCGCACATTAAAACGGGGTTGTAGTGGCACGATTCCTGCAACCACGACCAATTAAAAATCTCGACACTCGAGAATTAACCAGTCGCGCAAGCTCTTGTAAGCATATGCGACTTTAATCCGTTTAAGTAAGTAATTGTTAGTTTTGTTGTAAGGGGGATGTTTTCCTTCACGTTCGTGCTTCAGACATACAAAGTGGAGCGTTCGTCAGTCTGACTATCCAGCGTTCACTCGTTAAAATGAGTAGAATTTCAAAATTGATAGAACTCCAAATGCACCTGGAGTATGCCAGGCGCTTGCTAGACGAGCTAGCTATGGAAGCAATCCAGGAGGAAGCCAGGATTGAAGAGTAGGAGGAGGAGAGGAAAAAGAAGAGAGAGAAGAAAGAAATTATCCTACCTCACCTCATGATTAGGCCTGTGTGTGAGGTGAAACCTATGGTGAGGACACCTCCACAGCCACTACCAGCACCGCAGCCACTACCACCGAGAGCATCTGTCCCCCAGATAGAAAACTGGGAGGAGGAGTTGGAGAGACAGCGGCAAGAGTGGGAACCGCAGTAGGACCAACCACAACATCCACAGGTCAGGCATAGGAGAAGACAGAGGGAATAAGTCTTCAGAATCCCAGAAACAGAAGATTGGGGTACTGTGAATTGGGATCATGACTGGAGTAGAAGATGTGTCTGTGGTGCCCGGCCTAGGAGATGTCACCATTAACCAGGTGCATTTGGATTTGAAAAAAACCAGCCCTTCTCAGGGCTAACCAGATCTCTAGAAAAGAGAGACTGATCAAGTTGCCAATCATATAATTATGAGTGTGCGAGTGTGTGTGTATATATGTGTATTTTTCTTTGTGTGCGTGCTCGTACGTTTTGTATGTGTGTGTATTTTTGTTTGTGTGCGTGCGCGTACGTTTGTGTGTGTATATGTGTGCTCACGTACGTTTGTATGTGTTTGTTTGTTTGCTTTTTGCCTTAACAAAAAACACTTATCCCTAAACACAAAAAGTTTGCTATTAGTGTGTTGTTTCGTATTAAAATTTATTTTAGGTTATCATTGTGGATTGTTTGGTAGATGTCTTCCTTCACGTCCATGCTTGAGACATATAATTTGGAGCGTTCTTGATTAGCGCCATTGAACACTGAATAACAAAAGTGGCAAGCAGCCATTTGAACAAAATGATGATATTGCAAGAGGCAGTGGATGACCTGTAGATGGTGGAGGAATTTTTTATTAGATTGGAGTATGGTACCTATAGCCTGCACAGACTCAAGATGGAAATTAATAATCTGAAGAAGGCCAAGGACAGACTGAGAGAACTTCTAAAAGAGGAAAAGGATGAGAAGGAGGACGAAGAGGAAAAGGAAGAAATGAGAGCCTGGAGTACAAAGATGGAAAAAGAAGAGGAAAACGAAAAGAAGAAAGAGAAGGAGGAGAAGGAGAAAGAGGAGGATGAAATGGAAGAGAAGAAAAAGAAAAAGAAAAAGAATGTAGTGGTGAAGATAAGATGTTGGTAGAAAAAAAAAAAGAAGAAATTAGAACAACAAGAAGAAACCCAAATGCCCTTTTCAGGGCCACTCCATTGCCGCGAAAAGATTTACTCTCTTACCTAAAAAAATTTTTAGTCGATTTTTTGGTATGATACATTGTTGTTCATCAGTCTATATTTGTGTTTTTTGTGTGATAGATTTATGTTGATAAATATATGTCTCTATGTCTATGTCTCTATTTGTCCCTACAGTAGCGCGTATTCAAGTCAATCCTCACTTGCCACACTGTTCACCCGATTGTTGCCAGTGTCCAGTGTCCCTGTACAGGCTCAGTATTCCCCATGTTAAATTTCCCCTTGTCTCCAAAGGGCCGGGACCCTGTCAGTAACGCTAATTTCAATTGTCCCTATAAATCTTATCCCCAAAGGTCCGCTACACTTTTTAACATGGAAGTCCCATGGTTCCCAAATCGCCCCCATTAACTACTTTTAGTTATTAGGGTAAGATCCGAGTTCCACAAAACAATCTTGTGCCATGTTTCTAGCACGTTTGTACCAGATATGATACAAATGTCTAAAAAGTGTTAACCAAATATAACGTTCTCACCTAAATCTATTGCTATGTAACCGATAAGAGTTGGTGAGGAACTAAATGAGGTTTAATTACATTATACTGTCTTTCATCCGTTTCGAAACTAATTTTGATAAATTCTTTGTATTCATCCACTACTTGTGTATTTATTGTTCAGCTGCTTTATGGAGGAATTTCAAATCCCTCGTTTGATGCGTTTTCTATGACGTAATGTTCTGTTACATTTCCTACAACGTCATCAAAATATTCATAAAAGGGAGTTATCGAACTCTTGGTCAAAACCACATTCTGGCTTTTTTAAATATGTAAATGAATAAAAATCAATCTCAAGAAGAATTAGGTTTAGCGTTAAAAGGTATAGACTATTTATGTGACAAAAAAGCTTATTTACATGACGTAATAGAAGACAGTAAAGCCTATTTACATAATGAAGACTACTAACAGGAATTAATAATCAGTATAGCAAGGTCCATTCAAGGTAAAAACTGGCAAAATTAGTATTGCAAGGTCCATACAAAGTCATAACTGGCAAAAGTTTGAGATTTAGATAAAGGGATTAAACGTAAATCATGAAAATATAGGAGATGTTTGTAAATACTAGATCCGATAAAGAAAGACACCAACAGATGTAAAATTAATAATATTGATAAGGAAATTTCTTTCAATTTATAAATTAAGCGGAATATAAAAAGAGTTAAAATAATACTGCTTAATGAAAAACGAATCAGATTCTCCAACGGCTTTTTCTCTTATAACATAGGATTACCAATTTCAGCCTCAAATTCTGGCTTGGTAACTTCATGATACATTCATTAAAAAAAAAGCAATCAGCACAAAAAGAACACATCAATGAAAACTATTTCAGAATGGTGACATTTAAATGGTGACATTTCGATTTTGAACGTAGCTTTAACAATTTTTCAGTCATATCGCTACGATGTCTGCCATGTGGTAGTTTATGATGATGTCTAACACTGGAGCATCATGCCGCAGACATGTAGCATGATGTCCCACCAAGTCACATTAATAACAAACTTGTTAAGTTTACTTCTATGTTTTTCACTGAAAGCAATTTCAAAAACGACGGAAAATAATTACTAAATATAAAGTATTGAACGAAATATCCAAAATGCGTAGTATTCCAGGTTTCAACGCTTGATTTAAAATCATCTTAGTGTCTGCACATTAGTGCAAAAACTTATTCTCCTCATCTAAGACAGAAAAATCGTTCGATTGCCGCGCTGATTCACACATAATTCAGTGTTTCTTTATGCCGCTGATTATGTATGCATCTCTCAAAATCTATCTATGGAAATTCTGATGAAACCTTACAATGAAATCATATAGTGTTTCTTATATAATTATGCATATTAATTAAACAGAGGGATATAACCTCAGTGAGAGAGAGAGCGAGAGCGAGAGAGAGAGAGAGAGAGAGAGAGAGAGAGATCTGCTATGTACATTTATTATTTTTGTAAATTTTATTCCTTACTGTAAATTGTAGTAATTGTCTACAGCTTAAGTTTGTATACAGGTATAGGTTCTTTTTTTTTTTTTTAAAGATATTAAGTGTGTAGATTGCATAGGATCTATGAATAAGTGCTTACGTAAGCGTTTACAATTATTAGTAGTAATATTAATAATAAAACTTGTTTACAAGTTTGGGGTTGTTTCCCACTGGACATTTCGGACATGTGATTTCTTAGAAGAATTAAGTTGTTTCTCATAGGATGGGTTAGGTCAGGTGGATTCTTTTAGACCGTGGGATATTTGCGAAAAGTCACGTAGCTAGTAGTATCGAAATGCGTTTTCACCCCTTATACTTGTACATAAATGGGTGGAGCTGGACAGTTTTGGTCAGTCTTATTTCTTGTGTTTTTGTTGTAACATCAGTCTGAAGACGTATTTAATGTTGTGTTTAAATATTATTTGAGAGAAACACTTGTTTAGATTATTCATTAGAACTTCAAAGTGCTCATTGGACTAAAACTTTATTCTGGGACTGTTGTGAATTTTTCAAAGGAGTTCTGGACAATGTCAGTTGATACATCAGGACTATTGGCTGACCATTGTATTTGAGGATCTGAATTCGTTCGGAACATTTGATTCTTTTGGACTTGAATATAACCTTTTAGGATTATTTTGGAGTCATAATAGTTTAAGCTCCTCTTACATTTTCATTTAATAACTTTGATAATTAAGTTATTTGTTAAGTTTTACAAAACTTGTTGGTTTTGCGTATTTCTGTTACTTAGTTTATGACCATAGAGTTGTAACATTTCTATGCACTTAATTAGGTTTACAGCTGAAAGATAGCTTGTTATGTATATTTAATTTGTATTGTGTGATTGACCTTTGTCTATAATTTAGGGTAAGAGATTGATCCTACCTGACTATTGTCTTTGTTTTTGTAAACAGCATATCACATAGCTAAATGTTGTCTACGATTGTAGATTATATATTAAGATAATAAATATTTGTAGGTAAACATGTTTGCATGGACTGAGTTCAGGTCATCGTTTTTCCCCTCTCCAGTTCCTGGTGTGCCTGATATTTGCCATGTTCTTTATAAAAATTTAAGTAAAAGACCACATCTTGTTGACAACTTTGAATGTTCTAGAAATGAACTTTTGACCCTCAACTTGGTCCTCTTAATGTGTCTTAGGCTTTTATATTGAGACTGTTTATTACAACTACTCATTTCTATCTAAATATTTGAAGTGGATCAGCCTTCTAGTTGTGTTCAGTTTTAATTTAAGAGGATTTATTTATTTAAATTATTCATTGGAATTACAACTTGCTCATGAATACTTTCGGATTAAATCACTATTTTGAGATTATTGGGAATTCATTTGTAGTCATTTTGGATTATATCGTTGTGAAACAGCAAGACTGTTAGCACATCAACGCTATTCCAGGCTATTGGGACATCAGCACATTCACAATTGGAATTCATTCGGAGGTCCGCTAGAATTCATTCGGACTACTCTATACTTTGGACTTTGATAAAACGTTTAGGACTATTTGGGACTTAATTCACAATGCCAAACGTTCTTTTTAAATTATCGCTCTTTATTCTAGGGAAATAAATTATTTGTTGAATTTTACTAAATTTGTTGGATTTCGCTCTTTTCTGTTACTGAGTTCAAAACCATAGAGTCGAACAAGTGTTGCAACGTGAGTCCCGACTACTTCAATCAATTAAACCAATGCTGGCGGCAGTAGTATACTTAGATGTTATCAGTAATATATAAATTAATTAAAAGAATTAATTACAATAAACACTGCACTCAGTTTTTGTAAGAATACAATAACAATGATACAATAAAAACACACTTGATCTCGCGCTGGCGTAGTGTACAAAAGTATAACCATCTAGCAAGATCTTCATTCGGCCTCTCCATCAGCAGATGTCTCCAGCAGAAATTGCCTTCAGTGACAACAACACTAAAATACAATTAACAAACAAACAGTTACTGTACCATTCAGACTAGAGTACTTGTGAAATTATGTCGTCTGATAAGAATGTTAGAGGTAAACAAATATTACATACTAAGCAGGGCCATATGGTGAAGGCATCAAGCAAAAGGTATCTGGTGCGAAACTCGGCAGAGGTGACAAATCAGTTTCTATATAAAAGAGTTTGAAAACTGTATATTAGAAAAATCAGTAGACTTAAACGGGTGAACGGTTTTCGGCAAGTTTTTACAACTACACATACAGCGATGACGTATATATGCTCAATAAACGTATTTACGTATTAAAAGATCACGTATAGATTCTGCTCTAAAGTTATATATTTTGAGAGAGGGCCGATACACAGAGATTCTGTTTGCATTCACAGTGGAGAGAATTTTGGCATACATCTATGCTACTTCCAAGTACTGTTACAGATCTCCTTTGCACGTGGTTATTATGAAATTATACATTATCTAACGCAGACAGCTGATAAAAACGGCTGCGAACATTGCTCAAAATATTAGCCCGAACTAGTCCAAAGTACACTATTTATCGATAAGAAATATCGAAAACGAACATCGCCAGATTAGACAGTGCAAGCTTCTAAAGTACAATAAACGAATTGTACTCTCTCTCTCTCTCTCTCTCTCTCTCTCTCTCTCTCTCTCTCTCTATATATATATATATATATATATATATTTTTTTTTTCCCCCCCCAATTTACTTCTGAAGGAAGTGAAAACGACCAGAGTTAGCAGTCTTTGAGAGGTGCGAATATGAAGTATGGCCAAGGTGAACAATCATTAACTCATATTACACGCATTAATTATATACCAAATAAAGGTAATCGAATGTTATTTTAACAATATCTAAGATATGCAAAGTCTTTTTTTTTAAATAACCAGGATAACTAATGATGAAGATCTGGGAAATTCTTGTTATTAATAAACAAACTCTATGTAAAATTCGAAATAGTTGAGCGGATCATAATGAAGACAATAAACGATGAAGAATATCAACAAGAAAACGATGATGTTTATGTATACAATAAACAATGGCGTTTGTGAATACCTTCAATGATGACGTTTATAAGGAAATTGAACAATGATTTAAAAATGGATTTCATTCCACAAAGAATACAATTAGTATGGAGATAGAGAATTCTAAACCACTCCTTGCACTTTGATTTGCAATTTTCCAAATATGTTTTAGAAAGTGAATTTTAAACTTTGAATGTTGTTTGTGCATTCTCGCTGAGAAGCAAACATCAATTAAACTAGAAAAATACCAATTACTGTATCAGATTTTGAAATAAACACTAATGATAATGAAAGGGTAACTATAACTCGCATCAATTCAATGCTAATTACATTAGCAATATCAGAGTGGTCTAATAATAGTGGTGTATGGGGATACCGTAGAGACAATGGGAAAATACATTACGTGACCCTATTTTGTACTATGGGGACAAGATTTATAGGGACAAAATATCACCCTGGGATACTATAGGGACAATGGGAATTTGAACAGGTGGTGTGACGTCACGGTACTGGGCACTTGCAACAATGTAGCAAGTACCGTAACGTCATGCCACCTGTTTCATTTCTATACAAAGTTTTATGCATTCGCGTTCGTGTCAGTGAATAGTATAGGATCTTTTATGCATTTGCGTTCGTTTCCATAGATTGATGAACATCAATCTATCCTACACAAATTATATAACCGACTAAAAAAAAAATTTTAGGTGAGAGAATAATGTGTTTGGGAGTCAAACATAAATTATACAATCGAATAAAAAAAAATTTAGGCAAGAAAGAATAAATCTTTTCGAGGCAGTGGAGTGGCCCTGAAAAGGGCCGTTGTTTGTTATGTTAACACCATTCCGTTAACATAGAGGGCATCGCATAGGTCTTCTTCTCTTCCTCAAACTTTGTCTAACCTCTGGTCCGTAAATGAGAGTCCGCTTCAGACAATCTTGTCTTTCCACATAGATCCTTCTTTTCCAAACGCTTGTCTCGGTGATCCTAACGATTCTCCATGATGATCTCACATACATGGGTAAGTCCGTACGGAAAAACAACGACGATACGAAAGTAGACGATTCAACGTTGGTCCACATCTTTGTGACAAGAACAGGTGAAGGGAATGAAGTGAACTGCGTTTATTTATAGTAGAAGAGCGGATCGAAACGGATTGATATTGTTCACCAATCCCAACACGCGTTACAAAATTCAGTCACTTCGCGGAGTCTGTCTTCCAATCCGAAGAGAGCTACTTGTGACGTCACATTACCTATATAGGTGCGCTAGCGTCTGTGCGCAGTGAATCGATGCAACATTGTTTTGTGAAACATGACTGAAAATAAGAAGATAATGAATTGGGGTGCACCGACTTTGGAGACGAGAAGCGATGGCATAGCAGTGGCTACCAAAGTCAACACAGGACTACTACCAGAAGAGGTTGATTTTAATTGGGATTTAGCGGATTTTCTCTCTTCTTCGCAAGAATTTGTTCCGGTACCAGTACCTTCGCCACCTTCTCCTTCTTTACCACAGGTCCAGGATTTTAAACAGAGACAGAAAGAAGAATTAGAGAAATTTTTACAACAGCAGAAAGAAGCAGAACAAGCATTTCTCCTTGAACAGCAACAGCGAGAAGAAGAAGAGACAAGAAGGAAACGACAGGAAGAAGAAGCAGAGAAGAAACAAGGTCTAGGAAACACTTTGAAAAAGTTCATAGACTTCTTCTGTGTCATTTTTTTCTTCTTCTTTCATTCTCTCTGTTTTCTGATCTTCTTCAGTTTCACAGTTTTTTCCTCCTCTTCTTCCTCATTTTTTTCTTTTCTTCTTTTCTTTTCTGTCTTCTCTTTCTGAACGTGTCGGGGTTCTTCTTTTGCCGAAGTACCTCTTCTTCTTCCTCCTCCTGCTCCTGTTGTTTCTTAGGGCAGTCTGAAGAACAATGTCCTGTCTCTTGACAATGATAACATGTATCTTGCCTTTGTCTCTTTTGACACTGGTCTTGCTTTTTTGACGATCTGGACATTCTGTAGCCCAGTGCCCTTTCTTCTGACAGATATAGCAAGTATCCTGACTTTTATCTCGAAAGGAGGGGGAGTAGTCCGATGGCTTGTCTGAAGAAAACTTTCGTATGACACCTTGCAAAGCTCTGATCAGAAGTTCGATCTGTGTGGGTTCTTCCATCGTGCTGGTCGGCTTGAGAGCGAAATGAATACTGAGAGGGAAGGCACCAGCCCTTTATATATACACTGAGCCTAACATGGATATATAGGGGTCTATGGCGTTTCAAATGTAGTCATTTGACTTTTTGCAGTCAAGATGAAACGATCGCATCATTTCGTGAAGAAAGGAGAAGAAATTAAAAGGCAGAAACGTGATTTCTCGTCTCGCACAGTAACTGAAGTCTTGGCTCAAATTCATGCCAGCAATTTTGAAGATGACATGAGTGAGCCTTGAGAGTCTACACCCAGTCAAAGTCCATCACCAACAGCAAACCCTGAAAAGTACTTTCACATTCGAGAGACTGACAAACGCTCCTCTAGAAAATTTAGAACCACAGCATACACGCACACGGTGAAGTTTAAAGATTTCAAGTCGGACGTACCACTGGAGAAAGCAGAAGGGTTCATCACCGATATGTGGGATTCTTTGTTAACCATACTGAAACAGCAATGTCAAGCCAAAGAAGACGATCGCTTGAGACTTTCCATTCATCACGACAGTTTGAAGTCCTCCGTTTGGATCGAGTTTAGCAGCTCGGCAGAATTGACACCTTCCAAAGTCATGGACAAGATTCAACACGTGCAACAATCCAACGACAAGTCTCACATCACCGATGGAAAAGCGACACTGTTCATGACCCACGTTTCTCTTCCCCAAGGGACAGGACGCAAAAAGGTGTTATTTGTGAACGAACTTCGTAGCGTCAAGCGTAGCATCGTTCAAATTAACAATCTTCAAGACAAGATGTGTTTATCCCGTGCCATCGTGGTGAGACGAACGTATGCCGACAAGAACGACACGGCAGAATAGAAAAGAGCCTGGCAAACTATTCGAAAATCTAGCCGAGGCAAACAGCGAAGAGAAGCAGAACTCCTGTTACAGCAAGCTGGTCTTTCCAAAGACACACCCTGTGGCATTCCTGTGATGCAAAAGTTGCAAGACGTCTTGGCTCCCCGCTACACCTTGAAAGAGCACCCTGAAGAAGTGCGCGGACCTCTGTTGTTTCGAGGCAAAAATTTCAAAGACGGAAAATACATTCACGTCTATCATCACGATGAACATTTCGATGCCATTACCAGTATCACATCATTCCTGGCATACGGTTATTACTGTGAGAAATGTGACAATGGCTATAACAATCGAGAGCAACGCAAGCATTGTGGATCGAAATGTGAGGGATGTTTGGCCTCTAAATCCTGTCTGGACGAAGGACAAGAACGAGTGCATTGCCCAGCTTGTCAGCGCACGTTTGTCAGTCCAACTTGTTACTAACAACATTTGAAGACGCAAGGTTCACAGCTGAAATGTGCTTGTCAGCTCCTGAGATTGTGCCCAAATTGTGGACAAGGCATACGTACCAACCGTGCCAAGGCGCACGTCTGTTCAGGAAAGAAACGATGTCACATTTGTCGTCAAATCGTGGACTTGGAACACCAATGCTACATTCACAAACACCATTCCAAACATTAAGAAGAAGATAATGACCAGAAGAAAGTGAATTTCATCTTTTTCGATTTCGAATGCATGCAAGAGATTGGCATTCACATTCCTAATTTCTGCGTGGCTCACCGAGCGTGTGAGAAGCCTATCTTTACTCATTGCCCTTACTGTAGCAAGATTCCTGGAGGACGTGAAAAAATCTTTCGGGGACCGAACACGCTAGTCGATTTTGCCCAATGGATCTTAAACCCTATCGATGAGACGTGGAGCCAAGACGACATCGAACATTACGGAGATTGTCATCGTTATGCCATGGTGATTGCTCACGATTTCTCGGGATACGATGGACAGTTTCTTTTGAGATACTATACGGAACAAAGTACCGAACGTCCTAAAGTCATTTTGAACGGAGCCAAAATCGTTTCCATGCAAGTAGGCCAAGTGCAGTTAAAGATTCGATGAGTTACTTGGCCATGCCTTTGAGCCAAAAGCCTAAAACGTTTGGAATGACAGAAATGGTCAAAGGCTATTACCCGCACTTTTTCAATACCGAAGCCAATCAACACGCCGTTCTGTCCCATTTGCCTGAGGCACACTACTACGACCCCGACAACATGCGCACCGAACAACGAGAAGCTTTCTACGCTTGGTACCAGACTCACGCCTCGGGCCCCTTCGACTTTCAGGAAGAAATGTTAAAATATTGTCGTTCCGACGTAGACATTTCACGGCGTTGCTGTGGAAAATTTCGAGAACTGTTTATGGAGTACGGAGGGATCGATCCTTTAAAAGAAGCTTGCACCATTACCAAAGCGTGTTCCTTAGTGTACCGTCAACGATTCATGCCGGAAAACACCCTGGCTGTCATAAGTCCTCAAACGACGGACTTTGTCAAACGTCAATAGTCGGTGAAAGCCCTATGCTGGTTAAATTACTTGTGTGACAAGGAAGACAAATGGATCCAACACGCCCGAAATGGAGGAGGCGAGAAAGCCATCGGAAGGTATTTAGTCAACGGCTGGGACTTAGAAAACCCCAAGATGGTGTACGAGTTTAACGGGTGCTTATTTCAAGGTTGTCCCATCTGTTACACTCAACGTGACACTAAAAATCAGTTTTTACAACGGACCATGGAAGACTTGTACCAGGCCACTTGTGAGCTGTGCTGAAAGTTAGAAGAGCAAGGATACCAAGTAGTGGAAATGTGGGAACACGAGTACGATCACCGTTTGAAAACCGATCCCGAGTTTAAGCGCATCGTGGAAAGTTACAAGCTGGTGGACCCTCTGAACCCAAGGGACAGTTTGTACGGAGGACGGACGAATGCCACCTGTTTGCTATACCAAGCCGACGAAGAGAAAGGAGTGGAAATTAAATACTTGGACGTGTGTTCTTTGTATCCGTACGTGTGCAAATATTGTCACTTTCCTGCAGGGCATCCGCAGTTGCTGACGGAACACATCGACTTGGACAACATTCGCCAATACGAAGGATTGATCAAGTGCAAAGTCTTGCCTCCCACGCACTTGTACCATCCCGTTTTACCTCACCATTGCCAAGAAAAACTGATGCTTTCCTTGTGCCGTACTTGTGCCGAAACGTGCAACCAAGACCGACCTTCTCAGCACACGCAGGACAAAAGAGCCTTGACGGGAACGTGGGTCAGCGTTGAATTGTTTAAAGCTCTGGACATAGGATACAAACTGTTAGAAGTGTACGAAATTTATCACTTTCCCATGACAGAAAAATACCACAAGGGAACGAGACTCAAAAAGACATTTTCGCAGACTACGTGAATGTCTTTTTGAAACTGAAACAAGAAGCCAGTGGCTATCCTTCCTGGTGCCACACTCCCGAAGACCAAAAGAAATTCAAAGACAAATGCTGGGAGCAGGAAGGCATCACTTTAGACTACATCGGGAAAAACGAAGGAAGGCGATCGTTTGCCAAAGTGATGTTAAATTGCTTGTGGGGCAAAATGACACAAAGACCGTGTTTACCCAAGACGGAGTATTTGACAGAACCTACTCGCTACTTCCAGATGATTCACGACAATACCAAATACATGAAACACGTGGACATCGTTCGTGAGGACTTGATCTTAGTCAATTACGAAGAAGAACTGGACTTTGTAGAAGCTGACGAATTTGGAAATGTTATCATTGAGGCTTACGTGACAGCCCATGCTCGCTTAAAACTGTACGAAGCTTTAGAACTGTTAGGAGATCGTGTGCTGTATTTTGACACGGACAGTTGCATCTACATCGATCGTCTGCGTCAACTTCACCCTGTCATTGAAGGAGACCGTATCGGAGCCTGGACGGACGAGCATCCCGACGACAAGATTCTAAGTTTTGCAAGTGGCGGTCCCAAAAATTACGGCTACGAATACCGTGACCCTCAAGGAGAAGTACACACGGAGTGTAAAGTGAAAGGATTGACTCTCAGTTATCGCACCAGTCGACTGGTGAACTTTGGTGCCTTGAAAGAAGCCTTGCAGTCTGGACAGGATGTACATTTTAAAGTGACCACCAAGGAACCGAACAAGACTGTACGTTTACCAACACACCAAATCGTTAGCCGGCCCTTGGAAAAAGTCTATCAAATCGTGTACCAGAAGCGAGTACGGCTTCCCAATCACTTCATTTTACCGTTCGGTCACGCTGATTTTGGTCAGCATATAAAAAGAGACAACGTCCAAGACTGATAGTTCATTGGAACTATCAATACCAAGCGAGAAAGATGAATCCTTTCAAACAGCAAGTATGGAGCGTAAGACTAAAGTCCAACGAGAAACTCGAGTACAATGCAGTGCCCTGCGATGACAGGGATGCCGAACGCTTTAACCTCAGCGAATCAGTACCACATCATGGTAACTTTGCTATACCTATCATGGAAAGTGATGCTGTGCGTGTCAAACCTGATGGATGCGAAAGCGATGCCACTCGTCACCGTTCACCTTTTCACTTTACTGGTTTTCATGGTGGATGTCATCATCGTGAAACCATGCGGCTACCACCCTACGGATGTCATCCCAAACTGAGCAGACCCCTGTATATTTCACCGTACCCTCATCGAAATGAACGTGTGAAAGACGAATATTCGTTCCCTGTGCGTTTGCCTGAATACTGCGATTTTGAAAGTCGATACCAAATCTTCCGAGGTAAATGGCCAAAATATCTGGGAGGACCTACCCCCGAAGAATTAGCTAGAGCCGGATTTATCTACTTGGGCAGAGGGGATAAAGTCAAGTGCTTCAGTTGCGGTGTGTCACTTCACGAGTGGGAACAGAAAGATTGCGCTTACCTGGAACATGCTCGATGGTCTCCAGATTGTCACTACCTACCTTTAGTGGGACCTTTTCATTGAAGTGGCCTACCATGTCGTTTAAGAAACCAGCTGCTTGGCTAGGAGTTAAACGTTGGACAACACCTAGACAAGTATTTAAACCCCATCTAGAAAATAATCTTCAAAAATTACCAAACGAATTGTAAGAGAAGATCTACAAGGACATTTGGCTGGGACTTGCCAGAGCAAAATCTCGATGGGTGACTGTAGAACTTTTGTGTCGAGAAATTCACACGAGGAAATTGACAAAAGTCAACAAACAAGTCAGATTTCTTTGGATCAAGGGTGCATTCTTCCTAATATTCCGCTTTAGACCATTTTCATTACAAGAATGGCCAGAAATTACTCACTTTGTCCGTTACTTTCGCTCTAGGAGAAGTGTTTGACTGACATAGTCATGGATACTTTACAAGAGAACATTCGTGGTTTGCCTGTGGAGTTGAGAGAATGCATTTACCGCGAGTTAGTCAAAATGCAATTGAAATGCAAAGAACCATTGCATCCGTTACGTCACCGATGTTGGAATCACTGCTACCTGAATAGTATAAGAGGAATGATTCTGATGAAAGCGTTTTAGTGGCCAAACATTGATGAATCGCGTGAAATTCATAAATTTTTGGATACCACTCATTCAACTTACAAGGTGTTCCTAATACGCCGAATTCCAAGGGACGAGTTAGAGGATTACAACAAATCTTTACAAGAGCAATTCTTTCTAGTTCAAGAGGAAACTTCTGTGCGACGTGTTGTGTGTTCGTTAGTGACTAATAATTTTTGGTGCGGTACTAAAATAAAACCGATACTGTTCAAAAAGTACACTTATTACCTTACACCAAAGAGGGTATAAAAACGGACTACCATGCCACTACCTTTATCAATCGTGATACAACAGATTCCGTGGAAGGAAATCAATGACACTATTCAAACGGTGGAGGATTACAATTGCCTATTACGAGAACAGTGTCCATTGAATTGGGGTCGCTGTGTAATGTGTGTCTCAGTGACTTGCTTTCTGGGATTTCGTTTACCGGCCGATTCTTTGTGGACTCTTTACGAACAGTACATATCACTCCAAAAAGCATGAAAGTGGTTCCTTTAAATGTACACGAAAAATTCATTCTACTCAAAGCTTTGTGCTTTCATCTCCATACTTCTCGACAACCTCTTCAGGAAAGAAATATTCGTCAACTTTTATTTACTGAAGATGTGTGCGATGATGTGTGTGTAGCTTGTGACTTACACCCTCACTGGAAAGATGTACGTGACTGGAAAAGTTTTGGTTTCGAGGCTTGGACAAAAGAAGTGGCACACTATGCCAAAGATTTGGCATCCTAAAATATTAAAACATTCAGTGAAAAAAGTAACTTTTAAACCAGTGTTAGTGACAGTGCCAGAAGAAGAAGAAGTCGTGACCGAGGAAAACCATTCTCTTCAGGACAGGCCCGTTATCGACATCCCGAAAGACCATTCCGGGAAGACTCTTGTGTGACTGTGTCAAATAGTGTAGAGACTCTAAGAACATTACACACTGCCCCTACAATTCCACCTCTTGATCACCACAAATGTTGTACAGAGACTTGCTTATATTCCACTATGATCGTTTTGATGTGTCTTTTATTGATGTTCTTAGCCATTTCGCTTTTATGTATTTTTTTCTTTCGTGTTGTTCGCAATTAAAGATGACAATAAACGTGTCCTGAAAAGAAGGTATAAAAACTCTTGTCTTGTCTGTCTTCCTGTCAAAAGTGACATTCCTTACACTACTATTACTATGGCTACCTCTACTGTCTCTGCTCCCTCTTCCTCCACTTTCAAAGTCATCGACGAACACGTAGATCGGACTAGTTGGGAGGCCTTGTATCTTCGCCATCCCTTTAACATGCTCATTGCCGGACCTAGCGGTTCAGGCAACACCGAATTTGTCAAACGTTTGATCGAACATAAACATTATTTGATCGATCGTTCACCTCAACGAATCGTGTGGTGTTACAAAAAGTGGCAATCGGCGTACAGCCTCCTGCGAGAAAGTCAAGGCGATTCCATTGTCTTTGTAGAAGGCATTCCTGGCGAAGACGACGCGATCGTGTCTGACCCTAGTCAAACCCATTTGGTTATTTTTGACATGTTAGGAGAAGACGAAGAAGAAATTTAAACTGTGGTTTACGCGTAAAGGGCATCATCGTAATGCCAGTGTCATTTATATCACTCAAAGTTTGTTTCAACAAAGTAAAGCCCATCGCACTATCAGTTTCAATGCTCATTACGTGGTGTTGTTTAAAGGCCCTAGAGATAAATCGCAATTGCAAGTCTTAGCCAAACAGTTAGGAACACCGTGGATGACTCATGCGAACGGCGATGCCACTCAACCCCACACGCTTATTTATTCGTGGATTTAAAACCCACTACCCCCGATTATTTGCGATTTCGTAAACATCTGTTTCACCACTGTTGCAAAGACGGAGTGCCTGTCGTGTACATGTCCCCTTTGTTGACTTAACAACAACCACAACCGCCATGAAATCTGTTAAAACCTCGGTCACTTGGGCTCTCTCTCACACATAGTCAACATGACGTCCCTTCAGTCTCATCTTCCCGTCAAATTGATTCGTGCCTTGTACGGTATCAGTCGCGAAAAAATCCACAAATACGTGCTCGTGTCTTAGAAGCTAGTCTTAAAGTAGTCTTACGATGGTTTACGGTGACAGCACGTCAATTACTGCAAGGCATCATTCAGATTCCACATCAAACCAAACGTTTTTTTTTTTTGAGAGAAACAAAGTAGCCTTGACGCAACTATCCAATCCTCGCATCGACACTCAAACCAAAAAGCAAATCATTTTGAAACCTGGAGCAAGCGGTTCTCTAGGAGGTGTCATCATTCGTTCGCTCTTAAAATGAGATCCTAATGCCCCCAAGGTCGTCCCCAAGAAAAAAGCCAGGCCCAAACGTGCCCAGAGGAAAAAGAAAAAGAGTAACGGTGTCAAGACCAGGTCACAGCCACAAAAGAAGAAAAAGAAAAGCCCACAGAAAATAGTACTGCCGCCAGGACGCAAACTTACATTCGCAAACCACGGCCTGTTGCAACAACGGTGACCGCGTCTCCAGTAGCATCAACATCTTCCACTTCTCCGTTGCTGACAATGCCTGCCAAACCCGATTTGGCACGCATCTTTCCTAATTTGATGAAACATTGGAAACCCGTGTCTCCAAAAACGTCTCCTCCAGCGGTGACACCCTCTTCACTTTAGCGGCAGTAGCCGCTGCTCACAAAGTACCTGCCCCCAAAATCAAAGTCCAAGAGAAATCAGGTATGTTAAAGAGTTTACTTGATTTGTACAACAAGAACTGTCCCGATTGAGTCGGTTGCGAACCCCTCCACGACGCGCGATGCCTGCCATGAAAATGATACGACGAGCCGACAATCAGTGGCGACACATTCCAATAGAAAAAGATCTGAGGCAAACGATATGTTTAGTGTTTTTGTGCTCCTGAACACCCAACAATGGTCCCTCCAAGAAGTGCACACCGTCACCATCGTCGTTCTTCTGTCCAAAAATGAAAAGGAAAAAGAAAAGTCAGTCACGTCATCTGACATAACGCATCGCCAAACATCGACGTCTGTCCCTGAAAAGTAACAATCGTCCAAAGAAAAGGAGAAGTCACCAAAGAGGAGGATTTGTGCATAGTCTTCTTTTACCACAGATGCTCAAAACTTTTAAATCTATTACCACTAGCTAAAAATAAGATAAAAGGACGCATGTGAAGCCATGGACTTTAGTGTATGTTGTGCACCAAAAGATGTCTCCTCATCGTCGTTCTCCTGTCCAGAAAGGAAAAGGAAAAAGACAGTTTCGTCATCCGAAAAAGCGCTTAGTCATACATCGACGTCACACTCGTCCATTGAAAAGGAGAAGTCACCAAAGAGGAGGATTCTTTGGGGATTTTGGAAAACACATCGTCACCTTTATGACGAAGCGATAATTCAAAAAAAAAAAAAAGACCGTGTGACAAGTCATCAAGGTTAGTTTATTTTTTGGTGTGTGCCACAGAACCAACGAACCTACCGAGAAAGATGTCACCCAAAAAAAGACATTCCATTCCTCTTCTACCCTCAAAGGAAAGAAAAGGAAAGGACTGCCACCTCGTTTAGCCAAACATGTTGTCCGTCCTGTCCAAATCTTCTCCGCCCATGCGAAAAAAACTCATTCAAACTGCCTCCAAAGATGTCATCGATACCTTGAGTGAATTTTGTCTGAATGTCTTGAAAGGCACGATATCTTTGTCTAAACATCAGAAAAATGCAAAGCCAAACATCGACACGTTCTTTGCCAAATGGTCCAAAAGAAAATATCCATTCGTCAAAAGAAAAAGATGTTGGTGCAACTCGGAGGAATTGCCAATTTACCCCTGTTAGGACCCTTGCTGGGAACCATAGGAACACCTATTCTGAAGGGAGTATTGGGAACAATGTGAAGAATCCTGGGATGAATTTAAAAGGTCAAGAAGATAAAAGGGACCTCTGAAATCAAAAGATCTCAGACGTGACCACTGAAGTTGAATGGAAGGACGAAAACTGGCTTTAGTACCTTACAAACGATGGATGGAATACCATCGTTGGCAAGAACAACGAACCCCGCATTTACCTCCCAATTCTCGTTTGACCGAGATGTCCCAGTTACAACACGAATTGCAATCATCGATGGATCGCAGCGATTTGTCAGAAACGGAAAAATCTCAACGGTACGGTCAATTGTTGCAACTACTGCAACTATTTCACCAGAAATCTTTAGAAGAACCACCTCTACCCACTCTGAAAGATTTTAAGGCCCTGATGAAAAGTTCACCACCACTACCACCCGCAGCGGTCAAGACAGATGCAGCTGCACGGTTGACTGAGGAAGAAGAGGCAAGAGAAGTCTTTCAAACACCGTCAGCAGCTTCCATCCCTAGTGAGATTGCAGCGTCCTTGTTGACCCCTTCCCCTACACCCCAACGAGAAGAACTTAAAGCTTGGGTTAAAAAGATGATGTCCACTCCACCTTCGACAGAAGTGAAAAAGAAAGATGGGAAAGCAGAAGTAAAAAAAGAAAAGAAGACCAAAGCCATTCCATTACCACAACCACCGCCACTACCACCAAAACTACCTTCGACTTCTACTCCTGTGGCACATCGGACACGTAAAGCAGTTTCTAAACCACTTCAGAGTACCATCAGCGAAGAGTGGATCACTTATTAAAAAATGGAGAAGGTGTTAGCCAGCATTTACCACGATCCATCCCATCCTGCAGGTTACGGAGGAGTTCAGAAATTGTATCGCCCTGCCAAAACTCGACTGAAAAGTGTTCGTTTACCTCAAGTGCAACGATGGTTACAAGAACAAGCCACGTGCACCTTACACAAACCCATTCGACGAAAATTTTCCAGAAGTCGCACTCGAGAGGAGAGTATCGATCATATATGGCAAGCCGATTTAGCTGATGTCTCTCATTTGGCCACCTACAATTGTGGTTACAAATATTTGTTTTGTGTCATCGACGTCTTTTCCAAATTTGCTTGGGTCGTACCATTGACTTCCAAAGCGAGCAGTGAGTTAGTGCGAGACCTGCAACTGGTGTTGAAACAAAGCGGACGTCATCCTCTTCGATGGGAAACCGACAAAGGCACCGAATTTTTGAACCAAGCTTTCCAAAAAGAATTGAAAAAACGTGGCATTCATTTTTTCACCACCGAGAATCCCGAAACCAAAGCCAGCATCGTGGAACGTTTTCAACGCACCTTGAAAAAACGCATGTGGAAATATTTTACACATCAACGCACTCTCAAGTACATCGATGTCTTCCCACGCCTAGTCCAATCGTACAACCAATCTTACCATCGGAGCATCGGACGTGCCCCCAAGAAGTGATTCCCGCAACGAAGTGACCGTCTTCGAGCGCCTGTTTGGTACGTCCCCGACAGTGCCTGTCCCCAAGAAAGGTGGAGCGTTGGCAGCAGGAGATTGGGTGCGCATTGGCAAAACCAAACGCACTTTCGACAAAGGT
Source organism: Megalonaias nervosa (assembly GCA_016617855.1). Taxonomy (NCBI): domain Eukaryota; kingdom Metazoa; phylum Mollusca; class Bivalvia; order Unionida; family Unionidae; genus Megalonaias; species Megalonaias nervosa. The sequence continues at coordinate 29,591 of JAECUM010006753.1, read as the reverse complement.
TACTTACCCAAATGGACCACCGAATTGTTTCGTGTCACCGAACGTGTGAGTGGTCGTCATCCTCCCGTCTATAAATTGGAAGACATGAACGGGGAAGTGTTAAAAGAACGTTTTACTTGCCCGAGTTCCAACGTGTGACCAAAAAAGAAGACGACGTGTACGAGATAGAAAGCATTCTCGATCGAAGAACCCGAAAAGTGGGAAAACGACGTGTCAAAGAAGTCAAAGTACGTTGGAAAGGATGTCCGCCAAGTTTTGACTCTTGGATCGACGCTTCGCAACTCATGAACTATAAAAAGAAGTGACCATCATGCCCTTCAACACAGCCTCAGCTACCGCAGTAACCACTCCTTCCCCCAGTTCTTCTCTGCAAGATCTACAAAAGCAACCCTTGTCGGTGTGGCGTCGAGAACGTGTGCCTAGAACGCAAATCGTTTTCTTCTGCCAAATCTTTGTGGTGTATTGTGTCATTGCCAATTTGAGTTTGCAACAAGGAGACAAACAGTTGTGAACCATTTTACTCAGCAGTTGCATCGGTTACCTTCTTCCCAGACCGTCTCTGAAATAAATCTTCTAAAGGAAACAACAACGGGAGTCTTGCGTCCAACGTTAGTCCCCCATCCAACAGTCACCCTAAACATCCTCTTTTAGACACTCCTCTGACTCTCAGCGACTCCTCGGACACTAAAACTCTTGAATTATGAACTACCAATTTTACTTAATGTTACCCACTGACAGTTCCATGGAGGTGTTTCCCAATAATACCTTATGCTGCTACATAGCCAAATTACCTCAGGCCATCCAATTGGATCACGAAGCCCATTGGAAAGTGGTCTTAGTGGAAATGATTCACTCTACACACATCAAAAACATCGTCGAAAATCAAAACACTTTTACGGAAGAAGTTCATGACCCGCAAGTGCAACAAACCTTGGATGAACGTGTCACTGCAGCTGACTCTATGAAAACACAAGACCCCAAAACTAATCGCTCCACTTATCTGTTGAAAACTTCCCCTGGCTATTATTTTAGTGGTCAACATTTGGTGAATGCCATTGCTGATAGGTTCAGTTTCATGTTTGGTAAAGTCTTGGAGAAAGCCAGAAGAAGAGTCACGATCGAGTACCACAAAATAGCTCGTCGCCTACAGATCAAGTGTTCAGAGGACAAAGTATTGGCCATTACATTTTGTCCTAAATTGTATGATATTTTGGGTGGAGACACCAAGATGATCAGGATTCAAAACGAAATACCAGCCGTTACTGGCAACTTGGATTTTGCGAAATATTTTCGACTCCCTGTAGAAATGAACCAAGGACTGAATTTGATCTTTGTGTACTCCGATGTGGTGGAGTACAAAGTGGTGGGACACACCTGCATACTGTTACTGCGTGTCATTCCTTTCAAAGTGGATTCTGCTACGACCGCTGACGAGAAAGGTGGAAACACCTATCATGTTCACCGCGAATGTGTGCATCCTCACTATTTACCCGTCAGTAAGTCGTATTTAAACACTGTCAACATTACTATAAAAGGAGATCTGGGACAAAATATTCCATTCACCAAAAGGGAAAGTCACAGTGAAACTAAATTTTCGAAAATAATTACTCTAACCTCTTGTCAGTCATGTATCCTGTGTACCAAGGAGTTCGGTGGCTCCCGTTTTGAAACCGATGGTGACACGGGGATTGCACGACTTGAAAGATTCCGCTTTGACGCACGGCAAAGAATTTCTCCACAATGTCATCATCGACAAACAAAGCCCCAAAGAAGCTTTCTTGAAAGCAAGCAAATATTTTTTGCTTCAAACGGGCAAAGACATTTTGGTCCGACGCGATACTCCTATAAATGCCATGGACACCACCGAGTCAGACACTCCTGCTTCCCTAAATGTCGCAACAGGGACAAGGCGGAAAGAGACGACGAAGGTACTCCTTCAGAGGACTTCACACCCCCAGAGCTAGAAAGACTAAGAAAAGAAGAACTGCCCGAGACTTAGACGTTTTTCATTATTAAATCACACACAAAAAGAAAGAAAGAAAATGATGCACCGAGAGTCTTGTGCCTGTTCCAAGCCGGAACTGGATCTGTTTGCCATGCTACCCACTATGACGACGATGCGAAAATCCCAATGGGTCGAATTTCATCCCGTCTCCTCTTTGACGGATTCAGCTCCCATCGAGTTTGAAATCAAAGGAGAGCCCGAAGATTACATCGATCTGAATAGCAGTTACTTGTATCTCAAACTCAAAGTGATCAAAGCGGACAACACCAATCCGGGAGCCGATGCCAGAGTAGCTCCCGTCAACAATTTCATGCATTCCTTATTCAGCGAAGTGGATTTGTACTTGAATAACAAACTGGTCAGCAGTAGCATGGATACTTACCCTTACCGAGTGTACATAGAAAATCACTTGACGTGCGGAAAAGAGGCCAAGAACACTCATGTGGATGCTTGCGTGGTGTGGAAACCTGACACCTCAGGTAAGGACACGTTTAACGACACAGCCCTGACAGCCGATGACAATCCTCACAAGGTGGGTTTCAACAACCGTCGAAAGAAAATCCTGCAAAGTCGTAGTTTAGAACTGATGGATCGCTTGCATTTGGACATGTAGATGCAAGACAAATATTTGCTCAACAGAGTGGATATTCGCCTGAGATTAAATCTCAGCAGTGTCGCTTTCCATTTGATGGCTCATGCCAACGAGTACAAAACCATCATCCAAGAAGCCAGACTTTACGTGCGACGCATAGAAGTGTTACCTAAAGCGGGAAACGACATCAGTGAAACATTGAGCAGAACGACCGCCAAGAATCCGATACGACTTGTAGAAGTGAAAACGTTCACCATTGCTGCTGGACTCCGATCCAAGATCGAAGATCATCTGTTCCAAGGACAGTTACCCAAACGTTTAATCGTTGGCATCGCCAGTAATGCAGCCCTCAACGGAGCCCACGATCAAATTCCTTTCCAGTTTAAGCGCTACAGAGTGTTTAAGATCAAAGTCAGTCTCGATGGCAAGACCTTGTGAACCAGACCCTTCGAACCTAACTTTACCCAGAAAAATTACTTGAGATCGTACTTGTCCCTGTACGAAGCTACTGGACAACTAGGAACCAACACCAGTCACGGCATTTCGTAGAAGATTATGTAGGAGGTTACACTTTGTGGGCCTTTGATTTCACTCCAGACCAAGGCAGCGACGAGGGACATTTCCACCCTATAAAATCCGGTCAACTGCGTGTGGAACTTCAGTTTGCAGAAGCTCTCACCGAGACGGTCAACGTCATCTTGTATGCCGAATTCGATAATACCATCGAAATCAACAGTTTGAGAGAAGTCATTCTAGACTATTAGAAACTATGGAAGACTCTTATCCCTCATTGAACGGTAAAGAATCTTTGGACATAGAATGGGAGGATAGCGTGAAAACAGAACCCCAAGACCAAGACAAAGAGGACGTAGTGGTCACGTCCAGATGGCCAGAACAAGAAGAACATTTAGTGTCCTGTTTTGCTAAATTTGATAAAATTATGGAATTGAGTAAGAGAGATTGCTATGGATGTCAAAACGATCATTCCAGTCAAATTCAACACGATATATTTTTGATGACGAGTGAAGATGAAAAATCGGACGAGTATGTGGACGAAGCTTGGAGTCTCATCTCGGAAGAAGCAGTGTTGCATAAGTGGTATAAAGGCTTGCGTAATCATTCCTGCCCAACACTGTATACTCTAGAGATCTGTCGCATTGAATCTCTCTTAGCCCAGAGTGCGGAGACGAAGCGAGGAAACGGCTACTTGACAGAGCTTTTCAAACAAAAAGTTAGAATTGAATTAATGACTTATCATTACCTGTGAAAAAACAACAAGAAAAAATGGATACCTGGGAACTTTATTACCTTTTGAACAACAGTTCGTATGCTGCTTCTAGGAATCCTGTCGTGTGCGCTACCTCATCGCAAACCTCAAGACCATCAAGCTTATGTCATCAACATGGACGACAGTCATCTCACAGGAACTCACTGGGTTGCCGTCTACTTCCCTCAAGAGGATTGTGTGGAGTATTTAGATTCGTATGGATTACCCCCTTTGGAAGACGACATCATCGACTTTATGAGAAGAAATGCCCCGACGACACGATACAATAATGTGAAATTACAAGGCACAGATTCCATGGTGTGTGGACAATATTGTGTGTATTTTCTTTATCAACGCAGTCTTGGATATCCTTTAGAACATTTAGTGACTTATGTTGATAGTAACTCTTCTAGAAACGATGAGAAAGTAGATCGATGGTTTTGTGACCATTATGGTTATCTTTTGTCTTTAGCTAGGAAACGTAGAGTACATCAATGGCCTCATGACTTCCATCAGTGGAAATCTCATATGATTTCACAACGTTGTCAACCTTGTCAAAACTAGTTTATTTGATGTTATTGTTAATTGTTAGTGGTTACTTATTTGTTGAATAAAAATGTTGTGCTTTGAAAACATGTGTCTGTTGTTTGTTTTCAAAAAAGACTGTGAATATATGCTCTTTGACTTCTCTCTATCCCTCACCATGACATTTCGCTATCATAACGTTTCGACCCAACAAAAAACCATAGTAGGGATGGTTTCTATCGCGTCCGCGTTTGAACCATATAAAGCGGGTCAGTCTCCAGTCTGGCCATCGATGGTTGACTCGTCTACCTATGAACATGCCTTCCAGGCTAGCCAAGCTGAACGAAGCTAACGTCAGTTTACATCGTGTCAGGCTAAACCTGATACCAGAACCTGAAGAGATAGAGAATGTCAGGATGTTAGCAATAGCCCAAGACCTAGCAGAAGAGGTTTTCAGAGAGGAAATCAAAAAAGAACAAGAAGAATGGACAGAGAAGGACAGACTTCAGAAGCAAAGACAGAACAGCAACAACAACAACAACAGCAGCAGCAACAGCAGCAGCAAGAGCCAGACAGAGGTTTTGTCGACTGCCGTGTGGACACCAAAAGAGTTCTCCTTCTCTTTCTGCAGAAGCAGACCGTATTGTATAGGAAAGCCTGCCGCCAGACGGGGACGTAATCTTAGACAGTAAAAAAGATTGTCATTATTCCCCGTCAACAAAAAATCAGCCCTTTTTTGGGCTACCCCAATACTCTCTAAAAGACATACTAATTCAATTGCCAAAACAAATTTGTGTGTTTGTTCTTTAAAAAAAAATAGAAGTGTGTCTATAAGCACTTACTTTCTCTGTCTTGTCAGATAATGTATGTCTGTGTTTGTAAGTAAAAAAAGTCAACGTGAGTGTTTCTTTTAGGTCCGCGCGTTCCATGTTTTTTTTTCATTATGGCAAGTTTTGTTGTCAGGGGATATTTGCCTTCACGTCCGTGCTTCAAGTATACAAAGCGACGCAATCGTCAGTCTGACTACCCATCGTTGACGTATCAACACTGAAGATTAGTAACAGAATTGTTAAGCTTTTAGAATTCCAAATGCACCTGGAATATGCCAGGCGCCTTTTAGATGAACTGGCTATGGAGGCAATACAAGAGGAAACGAGAATAAAAGAGGAGGAAGAGATGAGGAAAAAGAAGAAAAAGAAGGAGGAAAGAATCCTGCCTCACCTCATGTTAAATCCTGTATGTGAGGTGAACCTGAGGCGAGGACGCCTTGACAATCAGTACCAGCACGACAACCAGCACCACAACCACTACCAGCACCACAACTTCATCATCCACGATTGTGGTACAGGAGAAGGATGGAAGCCTTCACTATCCCAGAGACAGAAGATTGGGATAGTGAAGCAACTCAAGTCCACTCTGCACTCCCAGAACAATACTGAATTGGGAGCAAGATTGGAGTAGGAGATGCGTGTGTGGTGCCCGCCCTGGGAGGTGCCAGCATTAACCAGGTGCAATTATAGTCCAAGAAAAAAAAAAACAAAAAACAAAAAAAAAAAACCAGCCCTGCTCAGGTCTAACCAGATCTCTAGAAAAGAGAGACTATTCAATTTGCCAATTTGTGTGAATGTAGAGTCGTGTGACTATAAACACTCACTCGTTTACTGATGTGTGTGTGTGTGTGTGTGTGTGTGTGTGTGTGTGTGTGTGTGTGTGTGTTTTGCGTTCGCGTTCATTTGTGTGGATAGTAAGTATGGTGTGTTTTATGCGTTCGCGTCCGGTTGTGTGAATAGTAGATATGGTGTGGTTTTTTTTTCTCTTCCCGTTTGTGTGGATAGTAGGTATGGTGTATTTTATGCATTCGCGTTTGTTTGTGTAGATAGTAGGTATGGTGTTTATTTATTTCTCTTCCCGTTTGTGTGGATAGTAAAGTGTGTATGTTTTATGCATTCGCATCCGTTTATGTAGGTAGTAGGTATGGTGTGTTTTATGCATTCGCGTCCATTTATGTAGATAGTAGGTATGGTGTGTTTGATGCATTCTCTTCTCGTTTGTGTGGATAGTAGGTATGTTGTGTGTGTTTTTTTCTCTTCTCGTTTGTGTGGATAGTATAGTGTGTATGTTTTATGCATTCGCGTTCGTTTTGTACCGGTTGGTACCGGATGATGGATGGATGATACGTGCTGGATAGGCCTGAAAAGGAATGGAGGTTCCCAGGCAGCCAAGACTTGGTGACCAGACTGAAAGTAGCCGGTTATAAATTACAAGGGATGATAGTGGAGGAAGAAGAGAAGTTGAGAGGTTTTATAGAACTTAAATATGTAAGAGTGGGAACCTTGAAACAGGTGATTGATATTGTTATAGAAGTCAGATGTTATTTGGAAAGATATACTCCATTTAACCGAGTGGCCTTCTGTCAAAAAAGGCTTAGACGGTTTAAAGAAAGGAGAAGAGATTATGAAAAAGGTAATGGGAGAAGAGGTGAAGAAAATCAAAGAGATATGGACAAAAGAGAGAAAGGAGAAGGAAAACCAAAAAAAAAGAAAGAGGACTTTGACAGACTGAATAAGAACTGGATGAAAATACAGCAAAAATTTAGAGCTATGGGACATCCAGACTGGATACCAGAAGAAGAAAATAAGAAGAAGAAAGGAATAATTGGAAACTTAGGAAGCTGGTGGAAGAATTGGAGAAAATAGAAAAAAAAAACAAAAAAAACCCCCAAACAAACCCAAAGGCCCTTTTCAGGGCCACTTTCATATGCCTCGAAAAGATATTTATTCTTTCTTGCCTATATATGTGTTATCTATGTGTTGTCAATGTCTGTCTCTCTATTGTATTTGTCCCTACCTAGAGTGGTAGCTGCGCGTATTAAGGTCAGTCCTTTACTACATTTTTGCAAGTGTCCAGTACCGTGACGTCACCCCACCTGTTCAAATTCCCATTATCCCTATAGTATCCCAGGGTGATATTTTGTCCCTATAAATCCTGTCCCCATAATACAAAGTAAGATATTTTGTCCTTATAAATCTTGTCCCCGTAGTACAAAATAGCGTCACGTAATGTATTTTCCCATTGTCCCTACGGTATCCCCATATACTACTAATAATGCTACTCATATTCACATTCCAAATATTGGAGTGGCCTGGTGATGTCATCATACCCCTACACGAAATGTTCACATTCCAAATGTTGGAGTGGTCTAGTGATGTCCTCATACTCCTACACGAATTGTTCAGATTCCAAACTAAGTTTGTGGGGCGGACCAATCATGAAATATATTTTAGCAGCATAATTATGACGCGATGAGAGATGTATTGAGTGCAGCTTCATACATGCCATTGAAAAATTTCCTTCATCTGGCTCATTTATTATATTCATTTTTCTTTTTTTTTGTAAACATTTGGCAACATGGCAAAATGTACTGAATGATGAAACTGTTCCTTTTGACTTTACTGTTTCAACAACCTTCCTCACAGTAAACGACTCTTGCATGAGTGACATGTATTTAATTTGAAACAGTTCGTTCATGTTTAACTGCTCGTGTAACTAAATCACTTAATGACACATAGCCGTAAGGTAATGCACGTATGCTGTCCACTAAATCAAGTCATAGTCTTCTGTACATTTTGATACTGTACATATCGTGATTGTAAGTCATGAATAGTGTTATTTGGTGATAGTTCTCTTTGCGATTAAACCGACCGTCTTTGTATATTTCGGATGTAAATTTCTTTTGTTATCGCACTTGTTAATAATTCTTTTGCAAACATTCTTCTCATCGTGATCAGTCTTGAAAGAACACAACTTTGATCTCAGGTTCAGGGTGCAAGTCCTTATTTTTATTGCCGTGTTAGGTTTTCACTGAAGTCAAGGAACCTCGTGAAAACAGATGGTAACCCATACACGGCTGCGGAACAAGGTGGTTTTGTCAACAACGGGATAATGGCTGTTTTCAACAACACCATATGCAGACGACTAAATGAGAAGTGTTGTTCCGTCAATGAAATTTCACAAGTTTATCACAAATAATCCTGATCATATACTGTATGTTCGTGTTGATCCTGATCATACTGAAATGCATGCAGATCATTAACCAAAACATGTACTCATCAAAGCGAGCGAGAAATGCAGCTTAGAATTTGTAGAGCACAGATCACAACTTAACGAGGGAGATGACTTTTCATGCGCGATTCCACTGCTGCACACCTTTGGGTTCTGAAGAGGTGTCAGAAAGTTATGTTTGGAGCAAAACACACACCTGTGTTGACCTGAGGTAGTGATGAAAATGATTCAATTTTGCATGCTGCGTTACCCGGACGGGTTACGTTGTCAAAACTATCGCTGTGTATGCCCACGCTGACCCCATCGGTGATCGAGGAACGAAAATTACTGCCCTTTGTCATCCGGGGGAACCTCTACAATGTCGTGGTTCACCGTCAGAAGTAGTTCTGGTTCATTTTTGTAACAACCGTGTCGCATGAGCATGTCACAGATTAACCTGATGCAGATTAACGTCGTTTATGAATAGAGACGAACATGTTGACAGTTGGCTCCAAATTTCTCAGAAAGATTTTGTAACGTTGTTCCCATCTATTACGTTTCGCTGAAGCATCTGGATTTGTTTAGTGCGTGGTCAAAATGCATTTCCGAACACGTGTGAATCGTGGACAGGCTGCTGATGATCATATTCCAACCTACAGATGTATCGCATTGATCGTGTCCGACAAGACATTGACGCCCGAAGGCGTTGGTGGACGAATATAGGTTGTAGATTCCTTGGTAAGAAAAGTGTAACATGACTGAACAAAGACAAGTGGGGTCCGATCGGTCTAAAACGCTCATCTTTACCCATAACTGCCATGTCACATCTGTCTGCGTGGGTTCGAGTCTCAGGATCGGCCAATGCGGGTATGTAAGAAAGGTTGCCAGTAGCATCCAGTTGGTCGGTGGTTCTTACCAGGGTTCTCTATGGTTTTTCCTCCACTAGTTATACTGGCCGCCATATATAACCTATCTTATGCTGGAAAAGGGCGTGAAACCCACACTAACAATAACAAACAAAGGCATATTTAACAATAGAATATGTCGTACCAAGAAATTTCAATGACGTTGCCGCACGGTCAAATTCAAAAATAAAATCCACCATGGCAACCACTATGGAGTAACTTTGAGATTGTCTCGCACGACACTCGAGAGTTGGCCACATAAACTGCTGCTGACTGCCACGCAAGTAAATAAGATCAATTATGTACATGGAAAATGCGGAGTAACCATATCCACATTTGAGGTCGCGCTTAGGCGTATTTCCTCTGCTGGCAACAATTCCAGTAATTATCGCTGTGACAGCTCTGCGGTTGCTAGAGCGGCAGCTCTGGGTACCGTTGGCTACGTTGGTCGTAAGGTGTTGCAAAAATAACTGTTGGGCACGTTAGCTTAAGTTGACGCGTTGGTGGGTTCTCCTGCCGTCGTTCAGGAAGATTTCGTCGTCGGTTACCGATTGTCGTTCAGCCAAGTAAATTATTTTGCCAGATAGTCTTTGACTCGCTCCGCGTTCATATCGAATATTTGATCGACCATTTCAGCAGCATCAAGTTCTATCAACTGCTGATATCGTCCTTCTTTGTCAGTTCGATGATCATATTGTCGTGGCAGTGAAACAAGAACGCGTTGTAGAAATCCTGCCATGTACAACCACAGCTCTTGAACGAGTCTGTATTCGGCTGATAACGTGTAACGGCCTTACCCACGTCGTTGTTGAATTTGTTGAAATGTTTCTTTTACGGGATCAATATTTCATTCGGGATGAAGTTTGTGACCATAAAGTTGTAAATCTTATATTTATGAAGTATCCATGATTTATATGTTTTATGTATCTTTAAAATAACTTTATATTCATTTTTTAATCGCGAGGTTGCAAAATACTTGATTATTCTGGCTCTATGGTCTTAAACTAAGTAACAGAAAGAAGCAAGACCAACAGGTTTTGCAAAACTTAACAAATAATTTTATTCTCTAAGTTACAAAATGAAAAGTTAAGAAGAACTTATAGAACTGTGAATTAAATCCAAAATAATCCTAACGATCTATCACTAGTCTAAGAGAGTAGAGTGCTCCGAATGAATTCCAGGTCTTGAATGTGCTGATGTACCAATAGAATTTAATATGCTGAAGTGCCAACAGTCTGGATGTATTACAAGGACATTGTCCAGAACGTCTTTGAATGAATTTACAATAATCCAAAAATATTATTTAGTCCAAAGAGTCATACGATCACCTTGTAATTCCAATAAATAATGTTAATGTAATTCAAATAAATAATGTTAGTGTAATTCCAATAAATAATGTTAATAAGTGACCCCACCCAATCAAATATAAACACAAAATGAAATACTTTTGCAGGCTGAATATAAAATAAAAAAGTTGTTCACTACTCCACTTATAGGGGGCTCTATAGATATTGTGAATTTCTAAGAGCGTGATAGATGTAAGGTGAAATTGTTTACAGTTACAATATGCACAATGGAGGAAGTGAAAATGACTAAGCGGAGCTGGAAGTTTTTTGATTGTTACACATTTGAAGTAAGGCTAAGCTGTATACTCTATAGCCCATATTAGACCCATCAATCATACACCAAAATAAAGGGACTGAAGGTTCTGTTAACAATACGTAAGATATATAAGATCTTTTGTAAATAGTCGGTATAACCCGTAAGGAAACCCCGGCAAAGTCTTTTTTTTTTTTAAAAAATCTAACCCTATGCAAGATAAGAAACTGTACAGCGCCATATATATACTTTACACGACTCTACAGCGCCATTTATATAGTTCTCGACTACTCTATTATGGGGTGGGAGCCTGAGTGGCCGAGTGGTCTAAAGCGCTCACTGTTACGGATCCCTGCCGTCTCACCTCTGTCTGCATGGGTTCGAGTTTCGGGCTCGGCCAATGTGGGTACGTAAGAAAGCTTTTAAGTAGCTTCTCGTGGGTCGGTGGTTTTTTCCAGGGTTTTCCCAGGCACTTCCTCCACCATTTATACTGGCCGCCAAGTATAGCCTATCTTGTGCTGAAAAATGGCGTTAAACTCTACAATAACAATAACTGCTATATTACGACTCTATGTCGGCTTTCATCTCCACGAGATATATTCACAATACATTACCACGTGATATGTCGCAATACTCAATCATACCAAATGGAATACTACCCCAAACTATGCACAGGTTCATTATCAGGGTATTAAAGATGTGTAATATGTTGTATACAAATGATCATTACGATCTACAATCATGGATGAAAGTTAAATATATGATATAGATATACATAATACCCGGATTCTTCCTCCATCATATATACTGGCCGCTATGTATAGACTATCATGTGCTCGCAAATGGCGTTAACCCCCCCCCCCCATTGCCACAATAGCAATATCTCTTTGGGAACTAATTTCATTTTCCATTTATTAAGTATATCTGCCCTAATGTATGTTCTTCAGAACTGCATTTCCATATTTGGGCTCATTTTATTTTTTCATCTCTCTCTCTCTCTCTCTCTCTCTCTCTCTCTCTCTCTCTCTCTCTCCATCAGGATGATTGAAAGATCTTAAAATGTGTAAAGACCGTTGACCCTCTAGAATACATTTATGTAATCAACGTAAATGTGTCGTCAAACAACAAAAAGCAGGTATATATATATATATATATATATATATATATATATATATATATATATATATATATACACACACACACACACACACACACACACACATACTTGCCCTTTGAACGGAGTTTAGATTGATCCGAGTGTGTCCGTTATAAAATGTAGTTCTGTGCCTTTTGTGGCTAGTCACGATCACTTTTGTATGTTGATAAGTTGATTGTTTTCTGTTTTGAGTTTCTATTTTTATTCACATTGATGAAATCAATATTAAGACACATTTGTGATTTAAACATGAAAGGTGGTTTTAATGATGAAAGTAGAGTAGTATAAACACATGGTTAGGTTCTTGAACACTGAACGCACAGCCATTCGTGTATCGGGAAACGGAAATTAGTGTGGAATAGGAACTAAGCGAAATGACTATAGAACTGGAGGTAATTAAATTATTTTAATATATTTACAATTGATCTAAGTCATTTTTCTGCTTTAATTAAGATTATTACCGACCATAAAATTGTTCCCCCCTCGCTCTTTACCCTTTTCCTTTGGTCCTTTTGACTTAACATTTACCATAATTCATAGGTCCAGAGACATCGTCGTATGACGCAAGCGAAAATCCTATACGCTCGTCTTTTCATGGATTTTCGCCCGTATCTTGCTACAATTGCCAACAACAACAACAATGATAAAAAAAAGCATTAAATACCTTACAGTATGTGTGCCTCGTAACCCAAAAACGTACTGTATAGTGTCGACAAGCTATTGCATCTTTGTATTATTTATTATAAAACATAGTAGATAAAACCTTAGGAAAGCGTACACATACCGTTACGACGAATCATGTTCTTGTAGGTTACTTGGCGTAAGTTCAGTTTCAAAGGTTCCATCCAGCCCAAATTATTTTTCTCTGTCACATCAGATTTCAGATTTTCTTCCTTATGCAGGAGAGGGGAGGGGGACAGGAAAGCAGAAAGGATTGCGATGAAATTGTGTAACATGTTAAATTCATTTAGAAAACGAAGATTATTAATACCTTTTATTGTTATTTTCATACGTCACTAATGATATATGAGTGGAAATTCATCATTGATCTATAGGCCTAGAATCAAAAGCACACACTTGCAAGAATGTTTATATACGCGTATTTATTGCGCCAGGTTGGATCACAATTTGATATACCAATAGTATTGGTATATCAAATTGCTTTATACCAAAACCTTAAAAGTCATGTTACTTTTTATGTATGTGGTATTTCTGTATTTCTAATTTTGATCCAAATGGTGTATACTGATTCAGATTCAATAACATCTACACACTGAAAGAGATAATCCTTCATAAGAACTGCTACATCTCCGGAACGTTAGAGACATGCGTCTGGGTTTTTTGTTATTGTAATTATCTTATAACCACTGACATTGATATTTCTTTACGTCCATAAGCTTAACAAATAACACAATATCATAAGAAAGATGAAATTCAGGCAATAAAAGCTTTAGTCTTGGTCACTAATATTTGCAAAAGTAAATTTAAAATAATTAGATTACACAGGTTCATATTGTGTAGGTTCATATTTATGACATTTGCTGCCATGACGCCGTTAAGAGTTAACTTGGTTAAAGAATGAGTCAGTATTAGCTGATACATTATAGCGATTGTCCATATTCAGGTTTATGCTGACTTTTTGTGGGTAAACTCTATTGTCGCTTCGCTATGGTAATGGTGACCTTGACTTAGCTTCAGGCCTAGGTTATATAAAGATGTCAATTAATTCGTCAGGATAGTGTTGTATTATGTATCAATCTTCTCTTGATCTAATTTGAATATAATTAGACATCTTTCCTTTTTCTATTTTCATTTACATAGCTTATGTATACTTTAATTTTATTAGGTCTATATAATTCCATGTTGGTGTTATGAGACGAACCGCCATGAAATGTACAGTCCAAAAATATCATTATTGCTCTCTTTGCGTTCTGTCATATCTTTATATTTTTGTATTCCTTAGCACATACCATTTAGGGTGATGTCTTTTACTCGCATAGCTTTCCATGGATTGAATATACCGGTATTTTGGAAGTTGGCTTGAGAAAATAAGTACGTGAACCTCTTTTGACTTTTGATGCAAATAACCTCGTGAACACACTAGTTCTCCTTGTGTATTTTAAGTCACCGCCAAACCAATCCAACCATGATTCTCAATTTCATTACCTAACCAATGAATATTCATCTTCAGCAAGATTCTGGTTGGATGTTACCATGGCTACCAGACCTACACGAAAAAAATTCTTTGATACGCTCAGTTAATTTGCATTTTACTAACATTTCACTTTTATCACAGAGGGTTCTTTCTATTCCTATATATTGCTACATGAACCAAGGTGTTTTTATTGGAGCTCTTATCATCAACAGACCACGACTGTGCAGTTTTCACAAATTAGACAATTAAGGATACTGTCACCTTTTGTCCGCTTGTTACTCTTACTTTCTAATACCATTGAAAGTAGCCAGGGTCCACGCATGGACCCTAATTCTCAAATAGACTTCCCTGCTTGTGACTTTAATAGCCAAAGAATGCATCATAACTGACTAAATAACTATCGAGTTAAGTATGTTAGATATTATTAGTCAGTGAGACGTGGTAAGATGGAACAATTCCAACTGAAGTCGGATTAATACAGCGTTGTCAACCACCAATTGCTCTTGACAGAAATATAAATAGAGGCGACATAGCTATGTATTTCAAAACCGGAATTCCCGCTATTCAAAAGAACAGTTGATTAATACTAAACCTTGAAACCATTTGGACTGAAATAATTGTTATTAAAAGAAATCTTTGAAAAGGAACTTTTTATGTACACCCAAGACTCGATGATTTGACTTTGATCGAGCTCTCAGCTAAACAAGCAAAACATTATTATCAAAGTATGATCATCTTGGGGAACTTCAAGAAAGACGTAGTGGTACGTGGTAGAGGTTGCAGTATTGTAAATATCATGAGTACCTGTAATTTGAATCAATTGATCGATAAACCCACAAACATTACTGATCATAGCTCAATATTGCTCTATTTAATACCTATTAGCAATACAGTAAATTGTTATGAAAAATGGGTCTAATATCCTTTCTTGTGGCGATGATAATCTCCCTTATGGCGAATAACGAAAAGTGGTATTATGAGGGTAAACACGTCCAGATTGTATTTGAGTATTCATACATGGGATTATATTTCACTTCTAAACTTATTTGGACAAAAAAATAAGCAAGAACTTGCAAATCAAATAGACAAGTCTCATCATACAGTGAATATTATTCAAAATAAGTTAGGCAAAATTTCTGTGACAGAAGCTTTCAAATTATTTGATGCTAAGATCACACTTGTATTAATTTATTCTGCTAAACTTTGAGGGTATGAATATTCATATGCAATTGAAAAGGTACATAAAAGCTTTTGTACTAGATTTCTCAACCTTCCGAGTCATATATACTCCCTTTTAACATGAGGAGAATGCTGAAGATTACCTCTATGTTTTATGTATTATTGTATGTTTTGCATATCTATATTTTGTATAACCTTTGGGGTATTACGACTCCTTGGTCGTAAACTAAGAAGCAGCAAGAAGCAAAACAAACAAGTTAATTTAATTATGATAGTTATAAAATGTAATTTAATTGGAACTTACAGTATTATACAGTATTATAAATTAAATCCAAAATAATTCCAAAAGTTATATCACAACTCATAAAGACTCGATTGTTCCAATAAAGTCCAGATCTACGAATATACTGGTCTGCCAACAGTCCTGATCTATCACAATTGTATTGTCCAGAGCTCCTTTTGCCATGTACCCCCTACGGAATTATTACTAACCCCGGAGAAGGACGGACAATTTAAAGGTTAAATAGCTCCGAGCCCCCAGTCAACAAAGCCGACGGTCTAGGTGTTAAAATATAAAATTAATAAGGTGACAGGTATAACAGTTTAATAAACTATAAGACAGTATTCCACAATTACAGGATAATTTTTCAATACAATTGCTTCCAATCCCTACACAACCTATCCCAAATTGCCAATTATTTCATCCCGCGAAATTAAAGGTGAGAGGGTTTCCTTCCCGTGTCCCTTCTATGATACTCATCTGTAACTTTCGCCTTGTATTCCTTTCCCGGCTCTCCTTGTTGGTACTTCCGGTACCCTCGTTTCCGTCTCCGTCCCTCCTTCCTCGCACAACGGCCCTTCTCTATTTGCTCTCCACTTCTTCTCCTCTCTAATCTTCGGGTGGCTTCTGTTCCCACCCGGAAAGCTTCCTGTGGATTAGAAGGGACGTACAATGGTGCATACTTCAACACACTCTCACAGATCTTCCATCAGCATAATGGCAACCAAATCATTCGGTCAACTCATATACTCACATCTAAATATTCCACGCACGCTTGTTCTATTTTAAAGGCTCTAACAACAACAATAAAATCACAACTTCTGATACATGCATACATATCCCAAATTCTACATATAGTAAACTATCAACATCAACAATATTCCCACGCATTTCCTACCTTACAAATTATAAAAGACACATACAAATATAAATGCCTATTTTTTTTTTTTTTACATGCACAAGGTCAACAGTGCATAACTCTGCACAATCCACAACTATATATTCAAATACAAACAAGTACAAAGTCTAACTACTCACTTGTAAATTCAGTTCTGCACCAGGATGCAACATCGTAGCAGATTACACAGTCCACTTCGATTTTATCCTAACAACTACATACATTAATCTTGAATATTATTAATTAGCTATATACTACATTACGACATATTGATAATTCAGCTATACACGGAAGATTAAATTTCAACTAAATTAAATGCACATAACAACGTATAAATCTTAGGACACCTAGTTAGGAAGTGAGACAGATTCGGGCGGAGACATTTCACATCAGAAACCTCTGTTCTAATCTCGTCCGAAGTTCCTAGAACTAACTTTTCGCCCTTGTAACCAGTGCACAACTTCGACACTCGGAGCGCAGTCAAGTGTCTCCAACTTCCTACGATCTGCTCTCGCCAATGTCCAGACGTGCACTGATTCTTTTATAATGGATTAAGCAAAATTATGCATGGCTGTGTGATAAACCAGCCCAAAATTCGACTATCTTAGTTCTGATTGGATACCGGTGGTCTCTGTGAAGACGGTCTGGGGTAGTATCACTGAGGTGTTACAATGTCGAGCTTCCGGCCTCCAAGCCTAAGCCAACCGGTGACATCACTGCTAATTGCAAATAGAGTTCCTCGCCCCGCGGCAAGTTTCTTCAAAGGAAGTAACCGCGAATTTGAATTTAACGCAATGGCTAATTCAGGGACAGGTATTTTCTTTGTTTCAGAATCGATCTAAAGTCGTAATATTATATAACACGTATTGACATTACTAAAAATACTTTGAATTACGAATTCTATCAGAAGACATTTATAAACATGAACAGGAATTGTTAACACATTTTCTTACACAACGTGACACCTCGGAATAAATTCACAACTGTCCCAGAATAATATTTTAGTCAATGAGCACTGTGAAATTCCAATGAGTAGTCCAAATGTTTCCTCTTAATATATGTCTAAAGACAACATTAAACACGTCAATAGGTTATGTTGACAGCTCTCAGCCTTTTCCCAGTATGTCTTGCTGGTTAGGAATTAGAAGTGATACCTTGTGTTCCGAAAAGTAATAGTCTAATTTTGGATTTCCTTTGTCTTCCCTTTGTAAGTTTTTGGTATTAAGATAATAATATCATAAACATTTTTGATTAAAAAAATTGTCAGGGTTGCACTTTGCTCTGTTTTATCATGTTTTAGAGCGTTTATTTATCTCTAAATGCTCCAGTTAGAACAGTTATCCCTTCCCACCATACTCCTGACAAGTGGACTAGTTTCCTCTTGTCCCAACATTTGCAGATTTGAACTTGGGCTTTACTCCCTTGTCGTTTGACACAAGTCCAGACAGCTTATTTCCTTGCCGTTTCACTATCAGGTTGTATTATTGGTAAATAGTGTTATGCATATGTAATTTAACTGCTTGTGTGTTAGTTTTAATTTTTTTTAATTTTACTTTTATTTCATTACATGTTATTGTAATGATAACTTTATTCACTGGATTTGACCTTTTTCCAGAAACTTCAGTTCAGTTCTGTTAGATCTGATAAACAAGCATTAGTAGAAACATTGTATCTTTTGGTGACCTAGATTCAGAGCCAGTTTTAGCTTTGGAGTAAACAACATTTTTTGTCAACTTTTTTTTTTTTTATTATTGAATCTTATAGCAAGATTCATTTAGTAGAGTCAAAGCCGTACATAGCGAACGTGATAATCGGCATGTAATATTTCTACGCCGCTAGAAGGAAGTGAACACGTTACCCTATCAGGTGATCTGTTTTTGCGTTTTAGTTAGGCTTAAAACACACGCTATTATAGTGATTTTAGTTAGTCTTGCTTGAAACCTTTGGAGCTCAAAGGTGTTTTTATTGTGACCAGTTTGAGTTGAATTTTTATTTTATTCAATTCAAAGTAATTTATTTTACCTGGAAATTACTAGTGCTTATCAGAATTCTTGGACAAAGAAATTTATTGGAAATTATTCGGAATTCCAAACTGGAATATTATTCTTGGTGATTCAACAAAGAACTGTTGACACATCAGGACAAAGCAGGTTATAGAAGACGTCATCGCCTTCCATCTTGGAACTTCATCGGGATTCGATCTGTGATTCGCTTAGGACTTTTTATTGATAAGACTTATATTTTTAAATTTTTGGAATAATTTTGGATTAGATTCATAAACCGTAAGTCCTTTTTCATAATTTCATATTTTTACCTTGTTTTCTAAAGAAATAAACTATTTTGTTAAATTTTACGAAGCTTGTTGGCTTCACTCTTTTCTTTGTTACTTTTGTACGAGCCTATACACGTAACAAATAGCGACTTTTGACAGAATCGTTTGCTTTGTCCTCATGTTGGTGTTAGGACTGGCACTATCTAGATTATATCTTCAGATTTCAATTTCTTATCTATATCCTAATATATATTGTTTAGAATGTATTTGAGATATAGTACTAAAAGGGTTTTAAATAAGAAATAAACAAATACTAATGTATCTAGGTATACATATTTTTGTGTGTGCGTGTGTGTTTGTTATTTTGGTTGTATTGTTGTGCGCCTTAGTGCACAGGTCCCTAACAGTTAGAGTCAGTTATAACAGGTTTTGGTTAGCATATTTGTTACTGATGAAGTATAGGATTGAAATTTCGCTAAGCGTGGACGTGATTCAAAACATACTTTTTCCAGTTCTTGGTTTGATTTTCGATTTTACATACTGATGCTGAAACAAGAACATAGGAAATAAGAATACCTACCTAGTTCCATCTCCTTATATACACTCTTAAAAACGCCCTTTTTACGTACTCTCCACGCGACATCTGGCAATACCACCCGTCGTAAAAGAAACCACCTGACTGATCAATCCAATATGAAATAACACCAAACTGGTAAACAGGTTTAGTATGATTATTATTATAGATCCTACGCAATTTATGTGCCAAACGTGAAACACACAAAATATATAGTCATGTACCGAACATTACAGGAAATATAGATATACATAACTAATACTTGACTGTATATGTATTGTGTGTAATTTTTGTAAATTGTAGAGATTATCTATAAGCAAGATATAGTATAGCTCATGTTTTTGTTTGTTTTCCATGGGTGTAGATTCTTTTCAGTTCAGTTTTATATAACCATTGATTTACCTACCCATCTTAATTTTGCTACAGAGGAAGGACGGAAGAATGCCCACCCACACCCCCGCATCCCAATCAACGTATATTTATGTATTTGTTTGGCAGTGCCCTTTCATTCAGATCTTAGAAAGAGATTCATACCAGGAACATTTAGCAAATAGACACATGTGAAGAAATCTTCTATTCGCTGACCGTCTACGTACCCTATCATTATATCTCGACTTGCACAATACGACTTTTCAGTTACAGTAGTAGCAAAATGAGAGTTTTCTAGCTCCGGAACATAAAAAAAACTACATACAAGTACTATTTCGACTTTTTGACTGCTCTATCCAATTTTTATCCCATGACCATACAAGTACGAATTTAACTTTCGGATAACTCCCAAAGGCCTACTGTTTCCGAAAGTTCGGAAAATTTATTTTTCTAAAGTTTAGAAAAAAAATTTATTTCTAAAGTTTAAACAAAATTATATTAAACAATAGAATATACAATAGGAGGTGAAATTTTATAGCCCGCCAATAAAAAGAGTTGGATTTAATCTGACAAATAGATTTTTTAAAAGATTTGATTCAATCAATTCAGCTGCAAGATATACTGGCATAAGCCCTGGTATAATAAGCGATTGTATTAAAAAAGTTAATTATCACTTGTTAAGTAAACATGGTTCGATATGGTTGTTTGCAGAAGAAGATGATGAAAGAATAAGAGGCTGGACAACTGACACAATGTTATTCATAGACAATATGATTTATGTTCCTTTAGATAATGATATTTCTAAAGTTTAGACAAAATTTATTTCTAAAGTTTAGACAAAATATTATTTGTTCGACTCATCATCACCATATATTTTTGATAATTTTTTTCATACATACTAACTCTCATTGGAAGAATATCTGTTAGCATACTGTCAATAATACGAAACTCACGTATTAAATCGTCCATATCGTATTTTACACCGCGCAGATAAGATCGTATCTGATCAAGTAATTTTTTGTACGTTACGCTTGCTGTTTTACAAGCATTTTTTTGTCTCAAGTCGAGGCTCAATTTTTTTACGAGCTGTTGCAAGAGAAACACCAGTGCCAGATATTATCAACAAAAACGGGTTTAATGATGTTCCGCTTGACATTATACCACAGCTGGTCATTAGCAGTGGTAAATATGATATTACCCGAAGTATTCTGCTATAGCATTTGTAACATTGTTTTACTCACTAAAGGTTTTTGTGATAAAACTTGTAACATTGCATTAGTGCGTCAACATCTGATTTTGGAATCTCCCCTGAAACATGATTGAAATCGATGACCTGTTTTTTCATTATTATTATTTTTAAAATTTTTTTTTACACAATAGTAAAATTTCTAGTACCAACAATTAAATCAAAAAACTCAAGGAACTTATCATTCAGAGAAATAGGTAGAAAAAAAATCTGTACTTGTCATAGACATACGACGAAGTATCTTCATATTTTTTTTTTTTTTCGCTTAATACGTCATTTTTCTTTAACCAGCTGTAGGAATCAAACACGTTTCCTACTTCACGCCCATACAAATCTGTTTCATTTACCAAATGGCCGTATTCTCTTTCTGTTTCATCGATAAACCAGAGTACCAAGCTGATTTGATCCAACGTAAAATTTTTAAGAACAAGATGTTGTCTGATAATTGCGTAGCATTACATGTCGGAGATAGACTTGTTTAAAAGGGAAAATGCCAACATAAGAACCTATCATTGTCAATAATTTTTCATATGGTTGCGTGAATATTTTCTCAACTTCAGTGTAATAATTTCATATTGACGATCGTCTAGAGCGTTGGAGCGATGGACGTGGAACATCATCTTCTTCACTAATATCGTAGTGAGAATCAATATTTTCTTTCAAACTTGCTGATTCGATTTCATTAAAATATCTTCTCGCTCGGCATCATTATAATTATCAACATCTGCGTTTTTGTCTTCGATTATCGCTAGAGATTTGTTAACAATAATCGGATCAAATTCTCGTTTTTAACGTATCATTGGTAAAATTGCGTTTAGGTAAGCTTTGATTATTAACTCCGCATCTATCCGATATATTAACAAGTTTTATTTTGTTTCTCGTGGTAATACATACCGAGATGCTTAAAAATGTCTCATTTTGAAAAACTATTGCTCAAATTTTTGTTTTTGCTTAATTTTCATTTTTTATCTTCCGCTAGTTTGTTAAGATGACCATAACTGTCGTTTACTTGTTTTTCTTCCTGCTTTCTTTCTCCATATGCTCGTGTTTTTATCAGATCTGATCTAATTATCAAATCTATAATTTCCTTGTCAAGCTCAAGCAATAATTTTTTTAAAGCAGGATTTCAACTTCCTTTTGTTCTTCAAGGCAACCATCAGGATAACAGTATCTACTTATTGTGTCAAAGTGTTTTATTGGGTCTTTTTGTTGTGGTCCTCGCATTTGCATGACACGAGCAAAATTAACATCTTTTTCTTGTGACTCTGTCAGGTCGTTTATCAAACTAACGTCAGCAAACCTTTTTTTGTATTCCTTTGATTGTGTTTTCCGCAAGTATTTTATGACTAATTCCTACTGAACCAATATCATTACACAGATTAAAGAAATTATCAGAAAATTCTCTAGCAACGGTTATAATTGCTGGGTCAGACAGTATTCTACAACTTCAGATTAAATTTGATCGTCCAGCGTATATATTTGAAACGCGGTCAGACCAAGAAACGGACTTTCTGTAGAGACAACATAAATTCGAAAATACAAGTACTTGTTATTTTCTGCTGCAATTTGAAAACACTGAGTTGTTGAATTATATGTATTTTCTGTATAGTACATCACTACCCAGGTCATATTATCGTTAGATCCTTCCAACATCCAGTTATAGATTCGTCCGACACTAGATTTTAGTCGACCTAGCAAATGAAACTGCCAAATAGATACCCCAACAGGACATTTGATTTTAACTAAACGTTTATTGTTTCTCCGTTGGTAATCCATTCTTGGCCGTCAACGACAGAACTGAAAAGAAAAGCGTGATGAGGATAATTACCAGGGTAATGTGTTGATGCGCTTACCTCAAACACAACTCTGTTATCAGTTGCCTTAAAAGAGTTGGAATATATATATGTTACTTGCACTGTGGCTCTGGAAACAGAGTCGATGTACGCTTTATTTGTTAGATCAGCAGTATTAACTGGAGTATAATTTGTTGTTATTTTGTTAGCCCCCATATCTACGTTTCCAGACATTGTATCGCCGTTTAGTTTAAATCTGAATTGGTTAGCCAATCATCGTTGGCAAGAGTTGTATTGTCAAGTTGTGCATTGTATATCAACTTACCGTCCATATCAATCGAACTTGTCATTGATCCGCCAGCTAATTTCAAATACGGAGTAAGTGCGTCTTTTAACTGAGAATAACTTACTGCATCTTTGTCATCAGCCGGTGGTGAATTTATTGAAAGTCCAGTTACTTTTGCGTTGTTTGACAAAGTTAAATTTCCTGTCATTGTGTCGCCGGTTTTCTTTACCGCGCATCATATACAGATTTTACTTGATTGTAACATGCTGCTTGACTTGCGTTGGGTAAAGCTTGTGGAAAATCTTATTCTAGTCCAATAATCTTTTTACCAGAATAGTAATGTTTCCAGTCACTATACAGCCTGTCCTATCAAGATTGTTGTTATCAATGTATTTCAACTGCAGATAACTTACTGCTTGACTTTAAATCAGATTTGCTGGCGGATATGTAGTTTCCAACCCAATAATCTTTTGCTTGACATATCAATGTTTTCAGTTACTGTTCCGCCGGTTTTATCAAGCTTGCTGTCATCTACAACGTTTAGCTGAGCATAACTTACCATTTGTGTGTTATTCACGTTTACTGCGGATACAATGTTTCAAGATCGATCACTCGTTGATTTGACATAGACAAGTCTCCTGTTATTGTATCGCCGGATTTTTTAACAAACGCGGATAGATCAACTTTACTGTTTATTGTTACAGTTGTGTCGGGAGAAACCGATCAGGTAAGTGTTGTTCCGAATTTTGTGTAATAACTCATGTTTATTTTTATTGCCTGACAAATTTTGTCTGACCAAAGATATAACAATGTCAATACTAAATTTTGATACCGAACAATTAGTCAAGCACAAACATAACAACGAGCTACCGGATTGCCATTATCTTATAATTGGCAGGACATGATCTGGCAAAACTGATCTTTTATTAAATCTTTTGCTCAACGACAACTTTACGATCGGGTGTATATTTACACAATCCACAACAGGACAAATGTGAGCTATTAAGCGATTACAACGATACATCGCGATGAGCTTGGTGCAGGTGAAGACATATTTTTAATCAAGTAACCAGAACATCTGATTCCTGTAAACGAACTTGATTCGTCAGAACATAAAATAATTGTTTTGATGATATTCCGCTAACAATGAAGAGATCAACAAAATACGATCTTATTTTTCATTGTCGCGTAATAAAAAGTGTAATTCGGTTTATCTTGCGCAGGGATTTTATAACGTGGTTAGGTTTATTCGGCGAAATATGGGTTGTTTTATGTTGTTTCCTGGACTAGACAATGTTGATGTGAGGAATATTGCAAACGAGCAGTGTGGTGATGTAACCAAGGACAAGTTTATTGACCTGTATCATCAAGCAGCTAAAGACAAATTTAACTTTTTCTTGTTTGATTAATTAGAGCGCGATCCAGCAAAGATGTTTCGTTGTTGTATATCCAACTATCTTGTGTGAGTCACCGGCTGTAAGACTAAATTTTGTGAAACGTATCGAATAACAATAGACAAACAAAAAATTGATTTGCTAAAGAAATTTGCCTCGACAAGAGCTGCGTTTCAAAAGAAAGTACAAGAAAAACGTCAAGGAAATCTTGCTGCGGAACAAGAAGCTGCCAAAATTTTTAACCAGTAACAGAGGCTGTACTTGGCAAACAACCAGATACTACACCACTATCCGCCGACGAGCTCAAGAAATTACAAGAGAAAGGTTTGTTAGGTTTACTTGGAGAAAAACAAAAAGCGGAAACAGAAACTGCTGTTAAAAAAATTGTGGAACAAGATGAACCATACTAAAAATTACTAGAAAAACTTGAAGAAGAAAGAAAGGAATGAATAGAGAAAGAAGAAATCGAACGCAGAAGAATAATAGATGCTTGGCTTAATAGAGTATACGATAAAACAAAAGATTATGAGTATGACATGTGTGATAAAAGCAATTTTACCGGAAAAAGTTTCTGACGTCCGAAATGCTTCAACAGAAGATATTAATAAACTAAAAAAGAACGTTTGGAAAAAATACGAATTGATAATGCAGATAATGCTGAGAAAATTTCAGATCCAAGAAATCAAGATAGGATTACTAGTTTGGTTATCAATTATCGATATGGTATTATTGCCGGGCTTTACCTTAAAGTCATTAAGAACATATTGGCTATTGAAGGTTTTAACAACAATAGAAATAAATTAAGTACGTTAGCAAAAAATCTTGACGAGGAGCGAGTAGAGGAAAAACGTGGCTAAGGCATTAAAGGTTTTACATCAACCGCGGAAATGGTTGACCGACTGATGTTACTGATATCATCAAAAGAAGCAGGAAATGTCAGTACGGAAATCGACAACGAAATAATTGATATACTAGATCATCTTCGATCAAACGGATTACTAGCATCCTCCGATTATGAAATTTTACACAGGGACTTGGTTGGGTCAGGCGATCTTTAATCTTACACGATTTTTATATTACCAAGATAAATAATGATATCAACAATATTCTTGTTTGACTCTTCACAACGACAAACGACAGCGCAAACTTTTCTGTCAATTATAATCCGTCAATACAACTTGATCCTAATCGACAATACGAAATCGGATTAATTTCTGCTGCAGCATGGCATTCAATGGCTAACGTAAAAACGGGCATTAACGATGACTTTACGTTTAATCCATGGACTTGGACATCGTTTGAAATAGCGCAAGGCGCTTATAACGTAAGAGAACTTAATAAAGCGATCAAGGAACTAATAAGAAAAAATGGAGGCGTCGCAGACAATTTTGAGGTGACTCCAAACTATAATATGTTACGTGCTAGGATCACGTTAAAAAACAATCAGTTAATCGATTTTTCACCAGCAACTAGTATTGCGTCGTTATTAGGCTTTAAATATCAACAATACGGGTTAGTTGTAGAATAAACTCTATCCTACGATGGAGACGTTCCAGTTAACATAACACAAGTAAACACAATTTTAATCAATTGCTCTATTGCTTCAGGATCTTACTCAGCCAAGGGTAGCCAAGGACAAAAAATCTATAGCTTTTCTCCACACGTTCCACCAGGATCGCTGATGCAAGTTAATCCTCATCAAATAATATATTATCCTGTTAACCTCGAAACACAGATAACAAGCATCGCAATGCAACTGACAGACCAATCTGGGTGGCAGCTCGATCTTTACAATGAAATTGTTACCTATTACTTACACATACGCACCGCGTAGGCGCAGCGTTCAAGCAGGTTGGTTAGACAAAATTTTGTAAAACTATCACATATAAAAACAATGAAAAAAAAAAAAATTACTGAAGAAACATTGTGGGTGGAGTTTTAGGAAACATCTTTTTAAAGATCGGCGAAAATATACCAGGAATCGCGCATAAAGTAGCACCAATTGCAATTTACGCATCAAAAGCTTTTGCGACAGGTGCTGCATCTGCAGCCAGCACCGCATCAGGACAAAAGATCACTGATAACATTAAAGGCAACGCCAGCGACGTCACGGCTTTGCCGTCCGCGCAGGAGACAAAACAAATAATCTCTGAAATTGCACCAACAGAAGAAACAAAAAAGGCAATGATAGTCGCAACAAAGAAATTGCTGTCACCGCGTGGCGAAAAAATTATACGAAAATTAGTAAAGGAAACAAAACTTGCTATTGGAATTGCCGCTTTCTAATAATTTTGTGTGACGATTACAAATAAAATGTCAGTTAAAAATTATTTTGATCTTACCGAAGAATTTGAGACCGACGATGTCGCAACAGAATTTGAGTATGTCGAGTATCTCGACGAAAACTCAAACGAACCAAATAAGGCCGGTGTCCGCATGCTTAATGCCAGATACGAAGATGTGTTTCTATTGCCGCATAAAGCGGTGTTAGAAGTGCGTGGTCAAGTACTAACCGCAGTCGGTAGTGACATCGCAGTTAATACAGACAATGCACTTGTCATTAACGGTTGTAGCTTGTTTAGAAGCGCACGATACCAGTTGGCTAACCAAACCGTGGAAGATATTTCAATGCACTTGCCTGTAGCAAGCACAATTTTAAACATTGTCTTGTTCAGAGATGATTATTCGAGATCGGTGGCCACAAGCATGATGTGGTTTAAAGATACTGGAACTAGATCATCTATCGCAAGTGAATTTATTTCAAAAGGTGTTATTGCACACGGCGCTGACGCTGCTGCAGATCTTATAACTGTAAGAAATTTTCTTATTGCTTTTAATTTCGGTATAGTTGTGTTAGGTGCAACTGCAGATGCAGCTGCTGTTAGGAACTCGTTAACAGCTGTATGCAATAGTTTTCATGTAACAGCACCAGGTGCATCTGCAGATGGTGCTGCAATGTTCAATTTACTGAATCAGATAATAAACACAAGAAATTTATTTTACAACGAAGGTTATGCCAAACGAAAAGCGTTTGCCGCAGAATCTCGCCAAATAAAAATGATGTTTCCATTAAGTAGAATATTTGGGTTTTGTCGTGATTACAACAAAGTTTTTCTTGTGGATTAAAACATACACTTGTTCATCGAGCAGAAAAAAAAGGATTGTATAATGCATGCCGATGGAGTAGCTGAAGGACGGTTTTCAATTTTCAGACTCGCGCTGTGATGCCACGAGCTGATCCTTCGATAATCAAGTCGATAGAACTTGAGTCAATGTTTACTACGTACACGAAAATAATATATTTTCAGCAAAACAAAATATATCGAACAGCAATTCCTAACACAACTGATTACACATGGCGTATTACAACCGCGCCAAGCGAACAATTGCCAAGACATTTGTTTGTTTGTGTTTCAACAACAACGACGACGTAATGATCAAGAGCGAAACAACGCCGTATTTGATAACGCTGATGTCAGACGAATCTTTGCTAGCATCAACTCGAAACAGTATCCTGAATGAGCAATCGAATGTAACTTCGCGGTTAATGCCTTACAATTGTCTAACAGAAACGTTACTCGACCGTATATGTACCTGATGGATCCAATGCAAAAAATATCAAGATGCAGATAGCGGCATCAAATATATATTGAGGAGTTTAGAAACCTTTATCCGATCTTTCAGTTTGACGTAGCAAAGCATTCGGAACGAGCTATCGAATCAAAACCGCAGATATCGAAGTTACTAGGACGCTTGGCGGTGTTCCAGCTAACCCGCTTAAGGTATACGCGCTAGTTGCCAGTGACAGATTCTTAACAATTGATGCAACCAAAGGAAGAATGACCGTGCTAGTATAAAACAAAATTGTCTACCAAACAAGTATTGTCTACCAAACAAGTATAACGACAACGAAATATACCTCAAAAGAAATATACCTGACTCCAGGGCAAGTTAAAAAGTTATCAAAAGCAATAGCTAAACGCCGTTCTGTTTCTTTAAAGATATCGCCAGGTGTTAGTGATAATAAAACAGCAATCAAACTAATGTTAACGCAACAACAAATCAATAAACTTAATCGAGGTGAACCGTTTGCTCT
Organism: Megalonaias nervosa; assembly: GCA_016617855.1. Classification (NCBI taxonomy): domain Eukaryota; kingdom Metazoa; phylum Mollusca; class Bivalvia; order Unionida; family Unionidae; genus Megalonaias; species Megalonaias nervosa. The sequence goes on along the minus strand of JAECUM010006753.1, from coordinate 959 downwards.
TAACCTGTCTGTTGCGCAAATAACGGCGATGGTGAACGACATTGTTGTCGGCGACTTTGTCGCTGACGGCTTTCTTGGATCAGCATTTGCAACGATAGCCAGAACTATATTACCAAAACTAATGCCTGTACTAGGGCCACTAGGACTAGCAGCAGCATCAGGAGCAGTATCAGGAGCAACTAAATAAGCAGTGTCCGGAGACGGTATCAAACAAATTGTATAGTCGAACTTGAAGTTCTTTGAACTTGAATTCTTTGAAGTTCACTTTTGTCTACCAATAAAAAATAAAAATGCCAACCGCAAAACGGTCAACTAAAAAAATTACAACCATAAGAAAGATAACGTCAACAAGCTCAGTGTGTTCGTCGAGGTCAACAACACGAAAAATGAAGCAAGGAGGAATTATTCCTTTCGCTCCACTTTTAGCAGATCTAGCCGGCGGTCTCCTTCCAAACCTGCTCGGAATTAGTCGTGGATTAATGTTGCCGGGAACAAGACACTAAAATCGCCTGCGTTAAGCAACTTTAAAATATTAGACAACTAAAATCAGTAAATTTCAATGGTGGATCTGGAACCCACTGGGTAGCGGTTTACAATGACAATTATTCTGATTCCTTTGGACTTCCTCCAAGTGATGTCATCAAGAAATATATTCGAAAAAAACCCACAAAAAAATAAATTATTCTTCCAACCAACTACAGCCAGTTGGAACGTCTGCTTGTGGATACTCAGATGTCAAAATATCCTAATTCTTAAAAAAAAAATTTGTTTCACAGTTTGACAAACACCCAAGTGTAAACAACGATAACCTGGCAATAAGATCGTTGACGACGAAGTCGTTGCGATAAATTTTGTGTGACAATCAAATATAACAAAAAATGACGCAGTCATCAACAACATATTGTTTCAAATGCAAAACTAAAACGTCTAACACGGACGATCGAACAGAAAAAAAAAAA